>SCLH01000556.1:173862-198411 GCA_004367855.1 Oikopleura vanhoeffeni | reverse complement strand
AAAAAGACGATTTGACCTTTAAAATGGCATACATGTATTTCATAATTGCACCAGTACCATCAATTTTTACGGTACAAAATGATCCTTTGATTATATCTCTACCCGATCATCACCCGTGAATATGATTTTCCGATCGGTTTTTTGGCGCGTAAAAAAGTTAGGCATATAATGTCTTGGTTTTGTCTGAAAAATTCTATAAATATTAAAAATTTGAAGAAATAATACGCAAAGGCGTTTGTTTTTTAATGAGCCAAAAAAGGGAAATATATTATTTAAATTAAAGCGGTTATTAGGGGAAAGCGGTCGGAAAAAAACGCAGTCCTTATTTTGGCTAACACCAGCCAATTTTGAGCAAGAGAAGTTAAATATTGGATTTATGACACATTTATTCGTATTGAACTTCAAATTCTTGAGAAAAAACTACAACTTTATACTTAGAAAATTTAAATTCGACATGTTTAAGGTCTTTGAAACTAGAAATTGAGAGAGAAAAACTTACATTTCGGTATTTTACAGCCCTCATTCGGTATAGGAACAAAAGGTGTAAAATATCATTTTACTGCTCGCAGCTCTCAATATTTTTCTTAAACTCCTGATCACAATTCCTGAAGAGCTAAAGGTATAAAGCGAAACGGTTGATAATTAACCGATATTACCTGTTGGGTTTAATGTGCGTTATTCTGGGTTAGGGAACTCTTTCAATAAGAGGTAATCGCGAAAAATAACATCAACCATTTATAACGAGGTCTATTTAATAATACCCGAGTTGTGTAACGTGCTATTGTATACGCCACATTCTTTTTGGCGTTCGCTCCTTTAAAAATACGACAATAGGTGTCTCATAACATTAATAATTGTTCTTTTTTATGAGAACTTATTATCCTTTTTGCCATCTAGTTAACTGGGGTAAGGCATTGTATTACATGCGGGGGATGTGACTGCTTAGTTGGCATAATTATTTAAATTTTGATGAAAATACCTTTATTAATGCTGTTATTCTCTCCAAAGGTGCCGTTCGAACAAGTTGAAACCCAAAACTTTTATTGTAGCATTTTTAGACCTGGAAAATAAGATCTCCATTACTCCTTTTAACCAAATATCATTTCCTAAAGACTGTTTATTTCCAATTAAGTCCCGGGAAATGAATAGAGAGAGTGTTTGTTTCTCTGAAGAAACATAACAAAGTATATTAGGAAAAGATAAACGAGTCATCTTGTTTGTCTTGTGTTTAAAGGATAAAAATTGAGGTTGCATGATTTACGAATCTTACATTTTCTATAGTCTATGTCAGTAGAAATTACATTTTTACTATCTATTTGAGTATTTCTCAAAAGAAAAACATACACGAGGTCAATACTCGCCATCCTTCGCTTTTATTCTTATCTCAGCCCAAAACACATAGACTTATTCCCAATGTCCTAAGAATAGAAAAAAAATATTAACTCTGTGGAATTTTTTAGAAAGTTATTTAATATTTTTGTTCTAAATTTATTAAGAGGGTTCTGTAGGGCTTCTTCTAATCGAATATTTGACATTTGAAAGGGCCTTAAACTTTTAAGTGTACTATGAATATAAAAAATAAGATACATATTATGGAACCCTCAGACCTTTGAGCGGTTATTTACCTTATAACCGGTATTATAAATAAGTTTTATACCGTGAACTGTTAATCTGCTAACCACCAGTTAACCAGCTTAACCAAACTTACTGTTTTCTTCTTATAACTTGTTACACCGTTTCAGTCTAAAATTTTTGAGATAAAAAACTTTTCCGCGCAAAGGACTAAAAAATATTCGGGCTAAATCCGCTGTCGATCCAAATTTTTCTTAAAAAAATACAAATTTTTAGGTCGATTAAATTACTTCCCACATTACTCTTTTTTCCAGGGAACAAAATATACTATTGCCGGGTCTGAGTGCACATTTAGGAAATATTTAGAATTGTAATATATTAATATTAAAACGCTCGACTAGCGCCGCGGCGATGATATGTTTTCTTAATTTTTCACACTAGTTTCGCGAAGCTGAGCTCGATTTGAAAAAAAATAACGGAACTCGAATTTTGCCTTCCTTGGGGATTTCGTGTTAAACTTTTTTTTGAATATCATTTTGAAAATCTTCGTTGCGCGTTATACTCATTAACACCATAGTTAGAAATGTGATATTGTTTAATTTTTTTCAACAAAATGTCATTTCTGATTGAACATTACCTTTAGAATTTTTCGAATAAAAAATTTTCGGAAAATTTTTTTTTTCAAATTCTTTAGAAGATAACTTATTTGGTGAACTTTAGGTTAAAATTCGCGTTAATTAAAGGTGTTATTTTTATGGGTTTCATAACTTATGATCAAACATAATTTTGAAGACCCTACAACCACTTCTTAAGTTTGACAGTGTTAAAATAAATCCATGTTCATGAATTTTATAGTGTTAAAATGAAATTTTTCAAGATTTCGGCAATTAATTTTTTTTCGGCTATTCATGTTTCTATAATAATTAAGTATGAGGAAGAAGAAAATCCGCATGAAACAACAATCTATGCATATAGGAAATCTGTGATTAGCACCAGGCGAATCCGCACAAGATTCACTAGCGCAGCGAATTCTTGTCTGAATTTTACAAAAACTTTTTATTTTACAAGTTATGACCTTATTTTTTTTACGATCGTATTTTAGTTATAATATCCTTTTGTCGGAAATTAAAACATTTCGCCAACATAAATCCGATCACGTGGTCTTTAACAAGCCAAAATTGTGGCAAGTTTCGTTATTGCAAAAGTTGGAAGTTTTTCTTACACTTTCCAAACAACCTTCTATTACTTGGATAGTTGACCTTAAATGCGAGTTTATTTTCTTGAATCCTTAAAAACACGCTGCTGGATTACCCCTTCAAGTTTCTTTCTTCACACTTTTGATGTTTGGGATTTGACCCCTCAAGTTCTTCTTCAACACTTTTGTTTGAATGTTTGTCTGTTGTTTCTTTGGTTTTTGTCGCTATTGTTTCGGTCGGCTTTCAACATTTTTTCTCGGTTCGGAATTCGTTCTAATATTCTTCGTTGCAGATTTGAATTTTTCATTTTCTGAAATCCCATTTTGTTTGGTATTTTGTCTTCCTGGGTTTTTTTTTAGTTTCTTCAAATTCGACAAATTTCTTTCTTTAAACTTTTTTTGGTTTATTAGTTCATGATCGTAATTTCGGCAATTTCTTCCCTTTTTTGGGCAATAAAGAGAAATTTGATCAAGAATAACTTTTCGTCTAAATTAGTTTTTTTTTGTTACAAAAGTTCGTCAATTTCAGTCTTTACTTTCTGATGCAATATATTAAAGTATTCGTGTTTTTTACTTGCGAAATGAAAATTGTTGTGAAGGAAATCCCACCAATAAAAAGAATAGCAATAAGGGGCGAGTGTTATTTTTAAACCCTCTCCATCGACGAAAGCTTGGCGTTTCAAAAGTAAATAATCCGCCGAGTGTCAATTTTTCATTGGTGACGTGCGCGTATTTTTTCACTTCAATTTCTGTTATCGCAAGTAAAAACACATTACAGTACACCACCGTTCTCAATCGTCCCTGACAACACAAACGTCCTGACCGGTTTCTCAAACGTCCTGACAGTTTTCTCAAACGTCCTGACAAAAATGTTCAAATCATAGGTGTCAGGACTTGATGAGAAGGTGGGTGTGTATTAAAAATATTTTCGGTGTAGCTGAAATTGGTCTCACCTGTCAATAATATTTCTTTTTTTCGATATTTGGCTTGTTTCACCTTTCCAAAAATTTCTGATTCGGTCCATTCAACCCCTTTGGTTTCCAGTTTTTTCAAATCTCTTTTTGACGAAATATTCTAAGGTTTGAGTTTTTTTTTGCCAAACTTATCACGCTTCAAATGCGTTTTCATTTCTACGGTCATAATACGAATTGATTATTATTTCTACATTTGTGTTAATATTTTTTTTTTTTGAGAACTGTCAAAAAATTCTAATATTTCATGTTTCTTGAGTTAGATTTAAATTCAGATTTTAAAATGGTATTCAAACAGCTTATCGGACTGCGAAAAGGCAAAAAAAAAATTTCAGATTTAATCATGACTCCTCATGGGGAATGGAAAAATGACCCCCAAACTTTTTTCTGCAATTGTTCCAAAAGATTGGTTAAAACAAAATTTTTTAAACTGGAGTAATCAATCCAGTGGTCGCGCGATTTAAATGCTGGTTTGCAAAATACTTTGTCAAGATTTTTTAAAAAATATTTCCCTTTATAAAATGTCGAAAATTCTGAGCGACCTAATTTAAATTAGCCAAAATGTTTTAAAAAATAGGACCTGATCCTCCCTGCGATATAATTAAATTTGAACCAAAAGATAACGAAAATTTATCCAAGAAATTTTAAAAAAATTTACTTGAAGTACTTTCCTGGTGTAGTAAATAATTTTTTCACTGTTGAGGCTCAATCATTGAGCTATTAAGAAATTTTTATCACAGTTGAAATATATCATTTTGATGGAGATTTCAAGTTAAATAAAAATTTTACAACCACTGTTTTATAATAAAATAGTTGGGTTCTGGCTAACTGGAAACAAAAACTGAAATTTGGCCATATTTTCGTAAAACACACACCAGATTTAATTTGTATTTCCAATTAAGGCAGTCTTTTCTGTGATGCGGCCATTCATATATACAGTATGGAACTTTCTAGCCCGAGAGAATAGCGGAGAAATTTTATATTCATGATATTGGAACGCTCGACTCTTATTGGTATATCTTTACTTCAAAATATTTATTCTTGGTAAGAAGATAACATTACCCAATGAAGCGGCGACAGAGCTTCAAATAACGTAAATAAATATTTATCAGACCTAAAATGTTTCATACTCTATATATGTATTTGATTGAACTATTGGTTCGAGGATTTAAAATAATCCAATTTAAAGTTATTTTTACCAAGTTATAAATTAAGTGGTCTTACAAGTGATTTATATCCAATCATGATGCCCGAGGTAACTTAAATTTCTCATTTTGCCCTTTAAAATAATACGGGACTAAGAGATATACAAGGCATCATGATCCGTATGCGTGGGTTAACTCTCTGTCAAATAAATATGATTCCAGACCATTGGATTTTTTTTTGGAGCCACCTGGTGGGTCACAAGTGAGTATTAAAAACAAACTTTGGACTTGTAAGGCGCTTTAGAGTGCGCCGTTTTAAACTATTATTCATTTATGTTGTCATTAACCCAGGATCCGTGCCACAAAAAAACATCACAGCTAGAAATTACAAAAAAAAAAATTTATTTGAATTCACTGCAAAAAATTTTCTGAAAATTTTTTCGGTCATGTTGAGGAAAGTAATTTTGATGAAAAAATGCCGGTAAGGCAGACACGACCGCGAAAAAAAAAAAACTCAATATTTGACATTTTAGCGCGAACACTTTCTTTGCCCCGATTTTTTGACGAAAAATTTTTTATTTTGCGTGCTATTCCGATAAGCATAAATTTGAGAAATTGAGCAGGGCATGAGCCTCGTACCCTTTAAAAACCTACTTATTTTTTTGGTTTTTTCTAATCCTGTCAATTTAGAATGCATTTAAAATGCAATTTTTACCAAATAAAAATTTTTTCGAAATTTTATGTTTTTCTCCATTTTTTCTAAAATTCACCGATCACAAATCGTTAATAAATTAATTAGTTTAAAAGTCGATGTTACGCCCTGGTACTGACCCTAAAACTATGGGGCCATAGTTAGATAATAAGTTCCATTTTTTAAAAAAATGACACTTTTGACATGTTTTGCTAAAAAACATTTATTTCCTACTTCTACAAAAAAATCAACGTTTCGGCTTATGAACTGCCTTCTGCTTAGAGCTGCGGTTTAATTCCCCTTTTTCTAAAAATTTCCTAAAAATTCTCCTTTTTTTGTGGTACTTTGCAAATTTATCACAAAATTCTAAAATTTATAGAAAAATCACTTAAAATGGAATGAAAGTGGATTTCATAATATGACTCTTTAAAACTATCTCCTTTAACACTTTCCCATTTTTTAACCATCATTAATTATTTTTGATATCATGTTTTAAGCTCGGTAACAGTTTTCTGACAATCGAGACTTCGCGACAACCTCCTTAATCGCCGAAATCGATTTTCTTCCCTCAGCCAATCAAAGGCGTGGGAATTTAAATGAAAAAATGAATTCCTAACCCCACGAGTTATTTTGACCATAAACAGCAGATTTTAACATAGGTGTTTTTTTAGGAACTACGTACAAATTTACGGCTTTCCCGTATTTGGAAACCCCATGCGGATTATATATTGGCAGATAAAGATTTTAATTCCGCATCTTTTCGCCGTGAATTTTCTTTGTTTGAAATTTCGACCGGTAATGGCGGATTTCCGGTCGGTCCAATTTTTTCACAAGTTGTTTTAATCAGGCCAAAATTCGGTTATCTGATATCAGATTACATCGACTGACGTCATTATAAGTTATCTTGGGGGGTTACTTTAGATGACGTCATAGAAAAACTCTTACAACTTGTTTTTAAAAGCACGATAACTTAATTAAAACACGAAGAAATAAGGAGGGGTTTAATTCGACACGGGGAGTTCAAATCTGATAATAAAATTCTACTAATAACAACATTACGCGCAATAGAGGAAAAGCGTTACACGAATAAATTTGGCTTGCGGTGGTGATTATGACTCATACATGAACCGTCATCGAATTAATCTGATATTCAGATTCGAAACTCCTTGGGTGTTCCGAAATTAGTCTACAGACCGAGTTTGAGCCTGCTATGGGAACAACTTTTGAAAAAACGGACCCCACCCGGAAATCCGGCAATTACCGGTCAATCGGTCTGAACTCTCAAAAAATACAAAATTCCACCGAAAAGATGCGGAAATTAAAATTCCCTTCTGTGAATATATTTAGGGTCTCATAGGGGGTGTTTTCCAAATACGAGAGAAGGACAAGCCGTAAATTTGCACCCGTATGTTCCTAAAATTAAAAAAAACACCATAGGCTTAGAACCCCACATTTAAGGGGTGTTCATGTCATGATTTTATGAAGACTTAGAGGCCAATCAGAGTGCACCAAATTTTGCTCTGGGAGTCTACAAAATGTATTTCCGCATCAAAATCATCAAAAAAATTCGAAATTTTTCGCGTTTATTTATCCAATTTTTTTTCAGAAATTAAGTTCGAAATATTGTTTGTTTAAAATTTGGACCACACAACTCCAAAAAATATCGACTTGACGTAAGCCACCTTTTATGTTATGTTGTTTCCCCCTGGGCTTTCGTTTAAGCCTACGTTCGAAAAAATCAAAGCACATTTTTTTTTTCGAAACTTTCTTATTTTTTTTTTGTTCAAAAAATTATATTTTCAAGTCGGAGAATTGAAAAAAGTGGGCCTAACAAGATTCTTAGGCAGTGTGACAAGGGATAGGTTTGAAAATAATATGGGGTTTTTTCTTTAATCGCGGTGTTTGTTAGGTACTTATATCAAAAATCCTGCTAGCTGTTAAAGAAAATTGGTATCACTACGTCACAGCAGTACATCCAAAACGTTGACCACAATGAATAACTTTACTTTCGTAGAAGTGAACAATAGTCAAGGTTACGATTTCTCTATTTTAGTGACGGTCAGTAATAGAATTTTTACGACTAGGCTAGGTTTTTCGATATAATTAGTATGGCGTCGTGAAGAAGATAGTATTCTTAATATTTTTTGCCAACAACTGTCATCCTGTGATGCACTCATGTTGACATTTTGCTGGTTCATCAGAATCTTAGTTCCGGGACCTTCGATGTCCACAAGATTAAAGTCAACAAAATTATTCCTTTTGTGAAATTATTCGTAAAGCTTACTTAAATATCTTCCTCTAAGCACGATTTGAAATATAGGAATTTAAAACTTGGAAAAATGGGTACGATTAGTCGTCTTTATAGCTATCCTTGCTAGAAAAAAATTTTTATTTTGCGTCATTCTAGTTCTAAGACGAAGGATTTTTTTCCTGTTTAATAAAAACTTTTTCAAAAAATTGATTTTGGCAAGGTTAAACTTTTTCGAAATTATATCGGAGGGGTGGCAAGAATAAGAGTTTCTTACGCCCCTGTAGGAACAGCAAAAGACCACTCCGATTGTATATTTTTTTTTCGTGAGCACTTAGGTTTTGGGCCGTGATCTGTCGGGTGTAAAATCTGTGATTTTGATTTTAAATATCAACGAAGAAAGACGGTGGTTAAAGGCCCTTAATCTTATTCGCCATTGGTTGACACATTTTTTTTATTCTCATTTAAATATGATATAACAATTTTTGGGATGATTTTTGGTTCGGAACTATTTAGTAAATTAGCTTGGAAAATTTCACCCATTTTCCATGTTCGATAAGATTTGAAATATAAATATTTTCTTGTGGAATACCTCGCGAAAGCGCGTGGTTGCCTGTATATCGAATTTCCTTCGCGCGCATGCGCCACTTTGTTGGATATCGTCAATTTCCAAAATTATCTGACAGTCATTTACACACCCAGGTGGTGCGCCGGGTACAAAATAAAATAATGTAGATATTTCCCGAAGCTATCACACCGATAAGTACGATACCCTATCTGTCCTTGGTGTTCAAGGCACACATTGCGAAACTAGAACAGTGATATGTGCCCGCTAAAAGTACCACGAATAATCAGTGAGGAAACGTATTTGTTCAACTCCTTGATTCTGCTACCAAATAGCAGATCAAAAATCAGTATTTTTTCACCCTATCCTTTTCAGGGTCTGCAATCATAAACATGTTACTCCTCTCCTGTGCACTTTCAAATACACCTCATTCGAACACTTTATCAAAAAATGAGCAGGTGTTTAAAGAGTCAGTGGTGCTAGACCCATGAAAGAGAGTTTCGGCAAATTTCTTTCTCTGTTTTCTATAAATCTTGTTTCGATTATTCAAAATTCACAAATTCAACTTATTTTATAAATCATATTATAACAACATAAAAAAGTGCTTTCCAGACCATATATCTTCAATTAATTATATCCCCATGCCTCACATTTATTTGACTTCCCATTTGGAAATCCCAAATTGAAAATTGATAATATGATGAAGAATTGAGCTGTCCCAATTGGGCAAGTGGCGCGTCATCGCTATTTTGGATTTCAACTTTTTCGTGAAATTTGACCGATTTCCCGCAAACGGATTTTAATTTTTGACAAGGTTGCAGGTGAATTTAAAAAAAAATTTTATTTCCAATCTGATATTATTTTTTGCTCTACAATATATACATAAAATTATTTTTTTGTCGGAGCAAAAAAGTTTTTGCTGTTCCTACCTTACGTATGAAGAGCTAGAGCGGCAAATTTTGGTCGACCTTAAATAAGCGGTCCAAAGTTCAAGGTCAATTTCATCGTAAGAGACGTGAAAGTACCATCAAAAGAACCGGAAGGGTCGACTTTATGAATGAACGTATTAACAACTATGGGTCAATCACCTACTGAAAGGTCGCTAGAGCGCAAAAAATGGTCCTATTTTTGAGATTTCAGAGGGAATGCTGAAGCCAGTTTTTTGCGCTCTAGTGATCTTTCAGTACGTAATTGACCCATAGTTGATAATACGTACATCAAGAAAGTCGACTCTTCCGGTTCTTTTTGAGGTACTTTCCAAGTCTCTACGATGAAATTGACCTTGAACTTTGAACCGCTATTTTTAAGGGTCGACCACATGGTCGCCGACCTAATCCTTAAAATGTTTTCCTCAAAACGCTTAATTTCACTTGCCCAAAAAATTAGCGCTCTAGCTCTCTATACGGGTTCGCTAGTACTCTTTTTTGCACCCCTTGCAAAATCTCGAAAATTTGACCTTAAAATCAATTTTTTTTGAAAACAAATCATAAACAAAAAAAATCCTAGTCTTAAATGACCTGAAAAAAATTCTCTACAAGATAGCTTAAAAACACATCGATACCCATTTTTAGTTTTGAAATTCCTTATTTCAAATGTCCAAACAAGTTCTACAAAATTGTTAATTACACTTGACGACAATACCCTTTAAATACCAAGTAGATTTATCCAAGTTGAACCAAATCATCAGTGGGCTATTTTAATTCCTTATTTACTAATTCGACAAACATATATAGAAGATTTATGCCCGTCCAAATAATTGATTTACCTGTTCTAAACGGCAAAATTGACGGTTTCTCGAAAGTCGTTATTACCGTTAGTAGAACGCTAAGTTATCTCCACAAGTACTTAGTATACACAATATCATGTTTGTGTACCAGAACGTTAGAATGGTGTATACAGAAATTAATGTTAGGGCAGTAAGCCTTACGCTAAGATTCTACAGATTGGCCGCTACCAATAACGCTGGACTAGTGAGCATCAACTCGACATTATCGTGCCGGTTTAGGTAAACTCATACAAGAGAGTACGCTGAGACGAGTAAGTAGAGGAAATTTACATTAGTTAAATGTGAGTAATTGAAATACAATAGGGTGTATCTAACATAATCAAAGTGTCAAGACTACTAATCGCAGGAGATATTATTGCAAGTTGATCTGACGGATCTAAGAAGTTCTGCAGGCTAGTATAGAATACAGCGCCTGGTACCGGCAATCAAGGGTACTAATCATAGACACAGTCCAGACCAGTGAGTTTAGTCCCATGCACGTTATGACGATTTTATCGTTTCAAGCAGCATGTTAACTCAAATATTTTGGTCGAGCATCATCTTTGATAACTTTTACAAGTTATCCGTTGACGGGAATACTCAAAGCTGTGCCGATCGGCAGACCTCTGCTCTAGGAAGTTCTGTTTATTAGTTTGAATTTTTCCGACTTCGTTCGCATTTAATTTAATCGTGGTATTTAACATTTCTTTGTCTTTTGGTACATGTTTTTTATTCAGTTACTAGTATTTTTTGAGATATACAGGTCGAGCCGAAATCTCCCAAAATTACAAAGAAGTTCCAATTAAAAAGCTTTAGTCCAAATTGAATATTAAATAATCCTGTGTTAAATAATAAAAGATTTCGACTCGGAAAGTTATTTGGCTCGGTTGACGATGTTCATTCAGCTCCCACTTCTGTTTCGATATCACTTATATGATATAAGTTATATCATATTTGCCGCGGCATGCCGCAGACTGTTGCAGTACGACTTCTTTCGTAGCTTATTTTTTAGCGGTAGTTTTATTTGATATGTAAAAGTACTTTTGTCACAGTTTCTCTTCAAATTATGGTTTTAAACAAAAATAATATTTTTTGATGTATGTCGTTTCGCCCCTAGGACCAAAAACTGTAACTGGAAAGTTATTTCTAGTTATTATTTTTAATTATATTTAAAAATTTGCGAGTTCTTGGTGAGTGCCGAACTCAAAAATCGACTGACAAATTTCATAAATTGCATAAGTTTCTTTCTCCTAGAAAACTACTTTAACATCAGATAAAATTTAAATATCTGCTAAAAGTAGTGCAAGACGACGTTTGTGCAATTGAATAACAAATGACCGATTACTATTTATGCCATTTGTCTATTTCCCAAAATTTTTATTTAATTACAGTAGTTGACTACTTAAAGCCCCCCTTGCCACTTCAAAGTTTAAGGGGGTGTGCATGTCTGATTTGCAGTTTTGCAAAGCTATTTCAAGAAAATCTGAACTTTGAGAAAAAATTCCAAAAATGTCAATTTATAGACCTAGCTTTAATCTTGTGAAATCAAAAGTCAAACTAAAATTTTGATGACTACACCAATCGTCACCTAGTCGTGACAGGGGGTCACTTCGCGAAATTTCAAAATCTATCTCCTCCGAGACCATATATATCGAAATTTCTTGAAAAATTGACATAATACGTAGAATAAGTAAACTAAAATCGTTAGTGTAGGATTTTCCATTTCGATTGCTAAATTTTTCTAGCGGGCCAATAAACCGACCATTTTTGGCTGTTTTTCATGATTTTTGACTTAAAAATCTATCTCCTTCGAAGTTAAATTTCAAAATGGCGCCAAAATTTTTTAAAGTATACTTTGTGGCATTCCTAAGAACGTTAATGCATGTTTTCCCACATTTCGATGCAGACTTGAAAATATGATTTTTCCGAAAAAAAATTCGAAAAAATGTGCTTCGATTTTTTTGCAAGTGGGCTCAAAAGAAAACCAGTAAAACACTGAACAAAAAGTTGGCCAACGTCAAGCCGAAATTTTAAAGTTTTAGTGGTCAAATCTTAACAAACAATATTTTTTGACTAATTTGCTTTTTGCGGATTTGATCGGAAATACATTGTGTAGACATTCCGAAGCAATTTGGTGCACTCTGATTGCATGCCTCTAATTCCTCATAAAAATAGACATGCACACCCCCTTAAGGGGATTGTGGGTGCAGTAGTTATTTTCAACCACGGTCTCAAATTCGGTATTGTTTTTCTTGTATCCGACCAACCAGCACATGAGAAATGATTGCAAGCAAAAAAGTTTTTAGTTTTTACTACGAATAACTAGTTCTAGAACATCGGATTTGCTTGCAAAAATAATTAATTATTTACAATTCCAGACATAGGATAGTCCAAATTACAAAAAATAATAATCACAGCAAAACATTACACTAAATGAAAGTAATTCAATATTATAATTTGTACAATTTTTGCCCTTTTTCAATATTCCAATTTTTAGCCTATCAATGTAATAATGGCGCGCAGTAAAACTGCATAAAATAGTGATGCGAGAAATGTGACAAAAAAATTAAATTTTGTCAGTCTATAATTTTAACTCAGATGATCGAAAATGATTTTGAAAAAGAGAAAAGAATCGCATGTAGCGTTCGTGAGTTAAACTTTTTTTTGTAAAATAATGTACATTTCGCCTATATTAACTATAGCAAAATTTCAAAAAAAAAATCCCGGCAAATAAGAAAATCACACCTTTGAGGGGTGGTCGTCGCATTTTAAGGGGTTTCGATAGCCATTGTCGCACAAGTACAAATCGTGCGGACCAACTTTACCTCTCTTTGATAATTTTAAACAAAAATCTTGCATCCTAAAAAACAATCCAAATTAAAGGATGGCTCGTCCAATCAGAAACGTGCTTACAAAAGTGACGGAATTATTTTTTCAAAATGTATCTCCTCCCTGAGTTTCAAGTTCAACAATAATTCATGTTTTAAATTAACCGGACAGAACGTGAGCAGACCGCCAAGGCGAGTTTTTGGAAAAATCTTTGATTTGGCAGACTCACCAAAAAAACTGTATTTTGCTCTAGTGAACATAGGGTCAAAATACTGTTTTTGGTGATTCTGAAGCAAATCAAAGAATTTTCCAAAACTCACCTTGGCGGTCTGCTCACGTTCTGTCCGGCTAATTTTAATCAATGAATTATTGTTGAACCTTGAAAACTCAGGGAGGATGACATTTTGAAAAAATAATTCCGTCACTTTTGTAAGCACGTTTCTGATTGGACGAGTCAGCCGTTAATTTGGATGTTTTAGGATGCAAGATTTTTGTTTAAATATATCAAAGAGACGTAAAAGTTGGTCCGACGATTGTTCTTTTGCGACAATTAGCTATAAAAAACCCTAAATGCGACGATTACCCCTAAAGGTATCCCGGTCCCTAATTTGACATATCTCGATGAAATTCAGCCAAACAGAGTGTCGAGGATATAATTCGATAGCCAATTTGTAGAACTAGCCTTCAACTTGCAAAAAAAAATATGCCAAAACTTTTTGTATGACCACACTCCTTCAAACATTAGCGACACAAGAGGACCTAAGCCAAAACGGAAAATCATCTCTTCCCAGGTTTTATTTGAAATAAACCCAATTTAACATAAGCTGTATAATTACCATTCAAAACTTACAGTGGCGTTTTCGTCGATAAGTGTTAAATTTTTTCTAGAACATGCAAAAAACCACCGTTTTTGGACATTACGCCTCAAAAAATCTACTCCTCCAGGTTAAATTTGCAAATTAGCTCAAAATTTGCAAAAGCTAGTTCCAAACAATAGAAACTTACAGTGGGTTTTTTGCACTTTCGACCCACACCCAAAATATGAATTTTTCAAGGTCACGTGAAAAAATTTCGAGAAAAAATTTGCTTCGATTTTTCGAAAGTATGCTCAAAGAAGCTATGGAAACACTGAGAGAAAATTGGCTTAAGTCAAGCCGAATTTGAAGTTATAGGGGTCTAATTGAAACAAACGTTATTTTCAACTAATTTTGAAAAAAATACTCAGAAAAAATCGAAAAAATTCAAAAATTTTCAAATGTTTTGTTCTATTTGGGTTGTTTGTGCTTTTAAAACATTAACGATGATTGGTGCATTTTATGGCATAACAACTGCAGAAAATGTAGGAACCGGGATACCCTAAGGAGATTGTGGGTGCTTTCAGCAATGTGCTGGGAAAAAATAAGTCCTTTTAAAACTCAAATACTTTTAAGTGGACATCTATGTTTCAATTGCCATTGCAGTTCGTACCTTGAAATGAATAAAAGTGATAATTCAAAAAATATTTTAACATGAGCCGTTAAATGCATAAAACCTAATTGCTGGTATTCTCTCCATTGAAGTTAACTGCATAGCCACGTATCCAAAAATAACATTATGCCGATATATTTTCAAAAAAAAATCTCTACATTTTTTGAAAATTCATTGCTATAGTTTAATATATAGGCAAAATGTACATTATTAAAAAAAAAAAGTTTAACTCACGAACGGTACATGCGATTTCTTTCTTTTTCATAAATCATTCTCGATTATCTTAGAAAAAGTATAGACGTGAAAAATTTAATAATTTGTCAGATTTCTCGCATCACTATTTATGCAGTTTTATTACATTGATAAGGCTAAAAATTGAAATTGAAAAAGGAGCAAAATCTAAACAATTATAATATTGAAATACTTTCATTTAGTGTAACTTTTGCTGTGAATTATTATCTTTGTAATTGAGACTACCTATGGCTAGAATTTTAAATAAATAAATTATTTTGCAAGCAAATCCTAGTTAAAAACATAATAATTTAACTTTTCGGCTGATTTTAAGAAAAATTTCTTGGGCTCATCGAGATTCGAACCTACAAAAATTACATTCCGGTTTATATCCGGCTGAAAATTTTGAATAGCAAGTGGTATATTCATTTGAAGAAAAAGCTTTTGTACTCATTTGTGAACAAAAATGTAAGCTAAAGCGAAGAATTTTTATCTGGAATATCTTTATGAAGAAATATATATATTACATACTATTCGAAGTGTGTACTATCATGAAAACCAGGCTTCTCTCGTTAATTAACAGCATTAAATTTCATAACTCCAACACTACAGTTTGGTTTCGATTTAATATAGCTTATTCGGCTTGAAAACTGCCTGTTTGTGATTTCACGAGGCTTAACTCGTAGACTTTAGACCATGAATCTGTACCCAGACCGATTCTAGCCACAGTTGCCACACTTTTAAATCGGCCATATTAGCAAAGTTCATTATCAACATTCATTTTTCAATAGCTTAAATAATTTTCAGACAATTTGCTATACAATTGAAATAACAAAATAAAATTTAAACGAATTTAAAGGCATTTAATGAAGATAAGAAACAAAAAGTTGCGGAAAGTTGCTAAAATTGCGAAAAAAGTGCAATAATAAGATGAATTAAACCTAATTATATTGCAATACTCATATAAAACTTCAAATGATTTTCTAGCAGTGGTCTAAAAATAATTATATGTTTCTGCAAAAATCTCTAGTGAATGACTCTAAAATTATTCAATATCATTATTGTGGAAAGAATGTGAGACATACTCACGCCTACGCCTACGTGCGCCCTTCATTGATTCAATGTAACAATTTTCGGAAGTTTTGACTGTCTAGAAATGCTCTAGTCTAACCGGAGGCCAATTTTCAACAAATAATACAAACAGAAATTTGAAATTAAAAAAAAAATCAATCGGTAATTATTGATTAATCAAAAACCATTGTACCGATAAGGGTAATTAGAAAAGTTCTCAAATTACAAAAAAACATTGGGGATGAACTTCAGACGCTTTTAAGACTTTCTCTCATTACACTAATGTCCGAATAAAATCAGGTGACGAAATATTCAAAAATAAGGTTTGAAATATGTCATAAATAAATCCTTATTTCTCGAAAAATAAGATCACGTGACGTGTTTGGAAAATATTATTATGTTCAAAACCTTAAATTAGGTGTTATGCCCCAAAAAAATTTTCGGCGTAATTTGATCACTATTTGTACTTTCACCAAAACCTTATTTTCTCATTGAAGGTCACGTGATCGCTTTGGACTTGGTGTAATGGGAAAAAGTTAAAAACTTCTAAGGAACCACTTCACTTCTTTCAAAAATTGATTAAGCAATTTTGGAAAAAAACAGTCACTACTTTTACCAACCTTATTCCTAAAATATACGGTCACGTGATCATTTTGGGGCTATAGTGTAATGGAAAAAAGTCTTAGATTTTTTCTGATCAGAGAAAGTTTAATTTGTGATTTAAAAAAATTTTGCAAAAAATAAGTACTGTAATACAGTAAAAATTTCAAAAAAAAAACGCACAAACGTCATTTTGTTTCAAAGTTTAGCGATAACTTTATAATTGATCTTGTCATTAATGATTAAGCGTCGTAAAATGCGATTAAATGGTGTGTGGCAAATAGTTGGCTAAAATCGAGTCTACGAGTTAAGTTCAGTTATTTTGAAATTCGAAATTATCATGCTGAAAACTATTTATTCATCATGAAGTGTCACCAAAAAACGCTACTATTTAATTTTTAGGCAGATTTTAATATTTGTTCAATACATTGATATCCCAGATATGTTTGGTAACTAAATTAATTCTGTGGAATCGATCCGAAAAATCTAAAATCTAGTAAGAATACTTGTTAGATAATCGCCTTTAATTCATTTAAAATTATTTTAATAAAATTTGTAGTTTAACCTTTTTTTAATTTGGTTGATTTTAATAATCCAGAAATTTAATTTAATAATATAAAAAAGGCGAGGCGAAGCCTGCTTTTTTTATAGTTTATATCAATAGTTGAAACATTTTCTATCTATTTTCTTATCTAAAATTCTTCTTTTCTCAAAAATTTTTGGCTTTTCAATTTGTCCCATGAGGGCAGGACCTCGAGTGAAGCGCTAAAACGTTAACACCTTTTTGGGGTATCTCAAACCAAGAGCCAAAAATAAAAACTAGTTTTTCAATGCTGAACCAAAATCAAGCGACCAATTTTTTATCTTAAAATAGAAGATAATGATACAGCTTTTGATATTATGAGTTTTTCGGGTCGGAAAATTTGTTTCCAGAGAAAATTACTAAAAAAAAATGTAGTTCATACATTTTTATATTTTTACTTGTTTTTCTTACAATCTTGCGAGGCTAGATGTTGCTCAGGTTATCGCCACACTCAGTTGCGGAGCGGTACTGGAATCTCGGTTCGTTTAACTCAGTCTGGTCTTGCGGCTGCGGCTGCGTTTTCCTGCTTGCAATAATAGTCTCGAGTCTCTTTAGTTTTCTCTTAGATATTGGTATATTGTAGTGTTCTCGGCAAGAATGATAAACAAAAATAATAAAGATTGGAATAATAAAAATGGTAAATTTTTGGACTAGTTTTCAAAAGCTAGAAATGCGACTGATGGTTTTTTTTGAAGAATGGTTTTGGTAAAAGTCCCTTGGTTGTCAAATAACCAGGGACCTTTAATAACATAAGCCTTATGTTTTACAATTTTTCATCATTTTTGAATGGTTTAGCTTATTGTCAAAATAAGGTCGGAGCAGCTCCGACGATTTTTGACGAGCGTGCCCGAATTTATTTGCAATAAATCTAAGAACAGGGTCAAATAATGTAGGGCAATTTTGTTTAAAGGGGGATGTTGATGGTCAAAAAAATGGCAAATAAAGGGCAAATAAAGGGCAAATAAAAGCAAATCATTACCCTTTCACGATTTAAAAAAAACAAAAAAACATTTAACATGCACGGGTTAAGGGGTATCACATACTGTAGTGAGCTTAGTGATTATGCTCTCTTCCTGAGGTATAAGAAAAACTATCTCCGTATTTTCGATACAAGATAAGGTGTAAGGGCAGATATTGGGTTGTTATCAATTTTTTTTATAGTAAAGGGGTGATTGTGATCAATTTTTTTGCATCTTTGGCTCTATTGGCCTTTTCATTATGTCCGGGCTTGTGAGATAGATGGTCTCATCTATAACTTCCAACAAGGTGTCGAGCTTCCTGAGGCTATAATGAATGATTCCACCTCTTTGCGAGCTCCATTGTACCCTGAGGCACTAGCCTCCCTTGTGCCTGCGCCGCCCTCAAGCATTTGAGGCTGAAAAATGTCACATACTGTACGGAGTCGTCGGTCGCGAATTCAATTTCTAAATTGGCGCGAGACCCATCTTATGGTTAGAAATTGGCTGGGGGTTAGGTCTCGCCCAATGACAAATATGCCCAAATCTGCCCCAAGCACTTGCATTAAGCACGATACGGAGCAGGTTCGCAGCTATTTCATTTAATCGTTGCTGCTCTAAGTGGGATACTGAAAAGCAGAGTATCCCAAAAGTGCCAATAAATAAGGGATCGGAATTGATCGGAATTGATCGGCAATTGATATTTTTATTGGACTACAAGGATATAAAGCAGACTACACATGTTTTGCGATGTCAAAATAAAATGTGTACTAATAATTGTTATATATTCCCTCAGAGGTCCTTAAAAATTATTCAAAATTCGGTCGGAAAGTCTCATAGCAAAATTTGAACAACATCGGACCCAAAGGTTTTATATGAACATTACGATCTAATTCAGTTCAAAAATACGGGAGCTCATAAAGTCTAGAACAGAATTTAGCGTTATGTTCAAAACACAAGCGAATAAAGAAATTATTCTACATGACTTCGTTCTAGAACTTAGTGGGTAGTGGGGGACGGCTATACAATTCAGGACCGTTATTGAGCGAGTAAAAATTCGTTTTTTTGTAGTTAAATAACTTAAAACTGTGCAGGACTCGAAATCGCTTCCACAATTAATCGGAAAAAAAAGTAAAATCAACTCGGCGCAGCGACGTTTGTCGCAAACTATTAGTCATCTTTTCCTAGCATTCGATCGACAGCCAATCAGAGCCCCTTATTATGCAACGCTAGTACGCTCCCCCAGAGTTGACTGTGACTGTACCAATCAGGGGTGTTGTGTTGTCGCCTCAATTTCGTTGACTTAATACATAACTCCAAGCTCCGCCACCGAGAGAGTAGCAAGTGTAGAATTTCCTAGATTTTTGTACATGGTTTCTGATTTAGAAATCTTGATAAAACGATAGTTGAAAGCTTGATTTATAAAAAGTTTCAGTAATTTTGAAACGTTGAACGCGCTCGGCATTTCGTCATTACACACGAAGTAAATTCCCAGTAAAAACATGATGTCCTGTAGAGTCTACAGTGTAGACGTCTGTGGATAGAAAAACGGAGCCTGTTATATCCTTATTAAATATAAACATTAACGCCAAGGAATATTCAACAATTTCTGAAATCGTCAATCTAACAAAACTTTATACATCCAGGGTCGCGCGTAAAAGTGAAAGTTTCTTTACGTAAAAAGGAGAAGTTTCTTAACTGAACAATTTCCTGTTTATAACAAGATTTTTCCTTGTTTATACATCAGAGCGACTCATTTTTTTTCTTGTGTGTATAATCATAAGGTCTAAAGCTCATTTATTATGTTGTTAATTATACTCATGTTTAATCTTAGCAAAAACAAACATAAATTTGTAACAACCAATTCTAAATGCAAAGCATAATAGTCGAACCAAAATTGAATTTTAATTAGGAATTATTAGAAATTATTAAATAGTAAAAGTTTTCACCACAAACACTGCGGTGTTTACAAAGCGCGATAGTCAATTCGTAGGCTTGCAGTGGTGAGATCCGCGGGCTTATTTTAGGACCTGAGAATCAACGCAGTCTTGACCAATATTGTTAAATAATTTATGATTTTGAGAAAATAGGTTTATGATTTAGAAAATTACGATATGAATGGTTCGAACTTGGTAGAGGCCATAAATTCGAGAAACAGATTTGCGAGTTATTTAAAATTGCACCCAATATAGACCAAAAAATAAAAAAGTAAAAAAATTGGATTAAACGTAATAAAATGTTCAACACTGCGCCTAAATCAGACGAACATATAATTCAAAACTTCACAGCCGGATAGTTCGATTCAATCTCAATTTGGCAAGAGATTCAAATTGTTGTAAATACAAGGCGCTCGAGCGAACCCAACGGTCACCAAAAAATGCCTTGTTGGGTCAACAACACGATCAAAACATGCGCAAGCCAAGATCCTAGCAATTTTAGCAGTAGCAATTATTTAGTCACAATCAAGGTCTGTCATGCGTCAAAAAACCACAAATTATATTATTACCGATAATATTACGATAATTATTTCGATATATTTACCGAATTATTACCGATATACTAAAATTATATTATCAATTAAAATTTTGTTAAACTAACCTGTGCTTGACCACCCATGCCGAGGCTAGATTGTTTCTCAGGCCTTATCGCCACACTCAGTTGCCGGAGCGGTACTGGGACATCTCGGTGTGCGTTTAACTCAGTTCTGGTCGTGCGGTCTGGCGACGCGGCTGCGTTCCTGCTTGCAATAATAGTCTCGAGTCCTTTGTTAGTTTTCTTAAGATATTGGTATATTGTAGTGTTCTCGCAAGAAATGAATAAATCAAAAATAATAAAGATTGGAATAATAAAAATGTAAATTTTTTGACTAGTTTTCAAAAGCTAGAATGCGACTGATGGTTTTTTGAAAGAATGGTTTTGGTAAAAGTCCCTTGGTATTGTCAAAATAACCAGGGGACTTTAATAAACATAAGCCTATGTTTTTACAATTTTCATCAGTTTGTGGTTTTTATGCTTATTGTCAAAATAAGGTCGAGCAGCTCCGACGATTTTTGACGAGCGTGCTCCGAATTTATTTGCAATAAATCTAAGAACAAGGTCAAATAAATGTAGGGCATTTTGTTTAAAAGGGGGATTGAGGTCAAAAAATGGGCAAATAAAGGGAATAAGGCAAATAAAGAGGCAAATCAAATTTGAGGGACTTTAAGACCTTAGAGTGACTCGAATCAATATCCCCTTAAATTTATTTCATTTTCTAATTAAATTTTACTCAAGTTAGTAATTTTTGAATTTCTAAGTTTCGAATAATTAAAATCATAAAATGTAACCATTAAAATTGAAAAAATTACAATTTTAATATAATCGAAATTAAAGTTTTGTTTGCTATATCAAATTGGTAATGGATAAATCTACTTATTTAGCAGCGACATAATTTGTCTATGTGACGTGTTACACATTGTGACCATACGAAAGATACTTTTTGTAAACAACGAAACAGTTTCGAGATATAATTTTCCTTATAAAATTTTTGAATTTTTCAAAATCTTTTATTTCATAATATTTCCGGAAGTATGACTTGGAAAATCATTTTGGGGTGCCCAAACAACAACCGAAGAAAAGATTTAATTTTCACATCAACAGCCGACCAATTAGATTAAATGTTAAAAGTATGTATATAAAAAAAACAATCATGAATTATCAAATTCCGACCAACAGAACGTATTTGTAGCAAATTAACTTGATAATCGACTTAGAAGTTTCACCAACTTGATTCGCCATGCTTAACTACCATGCTTAAAACCGAGGCCATAGGATCACCGGAACTCGAGAGACAATCCTGAATATTTGATGAATACAAACAAGCAAGATATTAGCACCAATCAAAACGTTGATTGCGAAAAGGCCGATTCATGTAGGTTGAAAAGGATTAACGCACTCAAAATGCTCAATTTCGCATTTTTTCAAATATTTAGGATTGTACTCTAAAGTCCGGTAATCATAAAGCATTAGTTTAGTATTAATCATAATATTTTTATTATCTTTAAATACATTCCAGCCAAATTTGCTATACAATTACAACTAAATCTTTTTTAACGCATAAAAAGGCATTAATGGGGATGAGAAAAATAAAAAATTGCGAAAAATTAAACCGTCAGTTACACAAAAGTGCTATAATAATGAAATTAAAAACGTTTTTATATTTAACACGTTAATTAACTTCAAATGATTCGCTGACCCTTTGTTCAACAATAAGTGTATGTTTTAAAATATTTCTAGTACAAGACCTCTAAATTGTTGGTGAATTTTATCTTCTCGTGTTCAGGTCAATTTCATTGTAAAAATTGAAAACCACCAAAATAATCGGAAAGGGTCAAATTATTATGAAATATTACAACATGAAGTCAATTAAGTTACCAAGGGGGTATACGGCTGGCAAAAACAAGAGTTAAATGCAGGCCTGAGCATTAAATATGCTCCAAATTGATACGGGTGGATAATAAAGTTACTAAGAACCCATCACAAAAAAATTCGAAATTTTCGCATTTTTTCTATTTTTTCTCCAGTATTTTTAAAAGCAAGTTAACAAAATAACGTTTGCTCGAATGTGACCATTAAAACTCAAATATTCGGCCTTGACCTAAGCAACCGTTCTCATAAGTTTTACTGGCTTCTTTGAGCCCACTTTCGAAAAATCGAAGCACTTTTTTTTGAATTTTGGAAAATGACCAAAAAAATACATTTCGAGCTAGCTCGAATGCACCAAAAGCCTTTGAAACTCTTACAGCTTTTTGAATAACTATAAACATTTAAGCCATTTTGCAATATATCCTGAGGAGAATAGAATTTTCGAAGCTAATGCGAAAAATCGTCGGTTAATTTGGCGTCTAAAATTGTCAGTCGCCGATCAAAAAAAAGCCCCAAGAAAAATGGCATACTCCGTACGTGACTGTGAAAATTTGAGCTCATTGGATATACCGTCTGGGAGGAGATAGATTTAAATTGAAAATTCACCTTGTTACAACTAGTACCTATTAGTGTAGAGGTCCAAAATACTTTGTGATGTATTTTTAGCAAGATAAGGAATAGATCTACAAATTAGCCATTCTCGTTTTCTTATAAGCTTTTCAGTTTCAGAATATATCACCGTGAATAGGTAAATCTGCCAGATATACCCTAAAGGTCNTGATATTATTTCTGGGTCGATATACTAATCAAGTGACTTTGTGGACAATATTTAATTGCTCGAATTAATTTTTTAATAATTAAAATATTTTCGTGAAATACTTAAAATCGGAAATTTTGAAATATCACTTGTGAAAAAAATATCTGTTCCTGTATACCAATTGATCTTTGTTGTGAGTGTCAACCATGGACAAAACACGTTCCTAAAAACTGACTATTTTCAAATTTCAATTGACGCAATAGGTCGCATTTAATTTTTTTAGAGGTAAAAGATTGGAAAGCAATCTCAAAAAATCAACCCTCCGTAAAATTTGAACAAAATTTCCAAAAAAAAATTAAGTTATTTTTTTGACATCCTTGCAAAATTCATTATAATGTATTGGAAGGAGACAATTCTTCGATGTTTTTTTTGCATATTTTAGATGATTTTAAATATGCAAACACCTTTATAAAGGTGCTGTGCTCACTCGGGTTAAATCACTTTTTGAAAAAAGTGAAGAGGTTCTTTAGAAGTTTTTAAGAATTTTTTTTATTACGCCAAAGTCCAAAAACGATCACGTGACCTTCAAATTAAGAAATAAGGTTTTGATTCAAGTACACAAATAGTACTGAAATTACGACGAATAATTTTAAGAGCTAATAAACACATAATCTAAGAATTTCGAACATAACGGCATTTTCCAAAACCGTCACGTGATCTTATGTTTCAAGAAATAGGGATTTATTTATGACATATTTCAAACCTTATTTTTGGATTATTTCNTCTGGGTCGATATACTAATCAAGTGACTCTGTGGACAATATTTAATTGCTCGAATTAATTTTTTAATAATTAAAATATTTTCGTGAAAAACTTAAAATCGAAAATTTTGAAATATTACTTCTGAAAAAAAATTTATGTTCCTGCATACCAATTAATTTTTGTTTTGAGTGTCAACCATGGACTAAACACTTTTCTAAAAACTGGCTAATTTTAAATTTTAATTGACGCAATAGGTCGCATTTAATTTCTTTAGAGGTAAAAGATTGGAAAAAAATCTCAAAAAATCAACCCTCTGTAAAATTTGAACAAAATTTCCAAAAAACAAAATAAGTCATTTTTCTGACATCCTTGCAAAATTCTTCTATAATGTATTCGAATGAGACAATTCTACGATGTTTTTTTTGCATATTTTAGATAATTTTAAATATGCAAACACCTTTATAAAGTTGCTGTGCTCACACGGGTTAAGGGGTAAATTTCACTTTGAAAATTTTTCTGTTTAGGGGGTGGCCAAGGCGACCTTTTACGGTCATCGGGGACACTGACTTCAAATATAAAATTAGTTTTCTGACTAAATCGGCCATGAGAAAATCAATGGTTTTTACCAAATTTTCCTATCTCCTCTAGAAATTTTCTAGAATTTTGAAAATTTCGTCCCTACAATTTTACCCTCCTGGTCTTCAAATTGATATTTTAAATAAAAATTGATATCATTA
>SCLH01000556.1:111722-139948 GCA_004367855.1 Oikopleura vanhoeffeni | reverse complement strand
CCCTTAACCTAAAATACTTCCAGTCCCAATATCGCCGAATTTTTTCGAGATTTATATCTCAAATTACTTTTTGAGCGTCATGAATGACGTCATTTTCAGGATTGACTTTTCCAAATCTAGTCTTTTCAACTTTTATTTGATTGGCTTTGGTAGAGTATTTAATTATACGCATTTTGGTGATTCACTTCATACGAATCTATTATGAAACTCCTTATAAAATTCTAAAATTGGTCGACATAACTAAAATTATACTTGCTGGCTTTAAAAACTCGTACGTAAGTATTATCACTCGCCGTCTATTATCACGCGTCTCTTACGTAAGAGTTTTTAAGGCCAGCAAGTATAATTTTCGATATGTCGTCATTTCGAACGCCTACGCCTTTTCATTTTTTGAACAAATTTTTTTATTTTTGTTCCCATATCTCCAAAATTTTTTGGTAAAAAATTTTCGGCGATATTGCCCCTCTGTACTTCATCACTGACAAAACTGTAGTGCATTATCTCTAGCGCCGCGAAAATCATATATTCAAATGCATCACATAGCATGTAAAATAGCGCCTTTGAAGTTGGTCAATCAATGATAAGTAATTAAAGGGTTGGGAAACGTCTTTCACTCTAAATTATTTATCGAATTATTTTCCCCGCGTGTGATTGGCTGCAATCTGAGTGGCGATACCCGAGTCTATTCTACACTCTAACACAGTATTATCATATTCAGAATTAATTATTTATTTTTTTAAAAAGATATTAAAACCCCTTGAGAATTTTAAAAAATGAAGAGAAAATTTTACGATTAATTTTGAAAAACGAAAACAGATCCGTTCTTTACATTTTTTGTTACCTATTCGAAGATACTATCTTAAAGATAATTTTTCTTCGCTTGTCAGGTATTTTATATTTTTGTATTTATCTCAAATAGTGTTTACTTGCTTTTCGGCAATATGCAAATTATATCGTCAACTTCCGGTATCCCAGCCTATACAATGACTCCTCCAGAAAATTTAAAAATTAAAGAAAGCGTGATTTTTATAATTTTAATCTTCAGCCAAAACGCTAAGAATTTATTCTATTTCCGATTAATCCCCATATTGGGTCACTTCCGGTGATTTTAATTATCTCAGATTTTGAAAAGGTCCTCGGATTAAGGGGGTCGGTGCTATTTGACAGGGCTTTTAATAGGACAATCAATCTGAGGCCCGAGTATTCAAATTTGAAAATGATTTTATCCGAAAATTTTGAAGTGGCAAAAAATTTTCTATCAAGAGAAAAAAAATGAAAAAAGGGCAAATCTGTCAAATAGCACCGACCCCCTTAAGGTTTCAATCCTAAAAAATTAAAAAAAAAAAAAAATATTTCGATGTAAAAAAATTCCTTTTTTTCTATAAGTATTAAATTTCCTTCTATTGTCTGTAACTTTCAAAAGTTAAATCCGTTGACGCTGATTTTGTTGCATGAGTTCACTTTGATTTCAATCTTAAAAAAGAAATAAAAAATTTTTAATTTTCGAAAAAAAAAAATTTCTGGAAATTTTCTTAGATTGATAAAATCGACGTACCCCGACGCGGGTTTATTCGGCTACTCAGACATGGTAGAAATCTAATTTTTATCGCGTTCTCATATTTGTTATTGGTTTCAATCCAAAAAATTAAAAAAAAAAATTCGATGTAAAAAAAATCCAAAATTTCTTATTTTTTTAAGTATTAATTTCCTCTATTGTCTGTAACTTTTAAAGTTGAAATCCGTGACGCTGATTTTTTGTTGCAGAATGTCACTTTTGATTTCAATCTTAAAAAAGAAATAAAAAAAATTTTAATTTTCGGAAAAAAAAATTCTGAATTTTCTTAGATTGATTGAAATCGACGGACCCTATATTTCGGCTTCAGACATGGTAAATGCTAATTTTTATCTCATTCTCATTTTGTTATCGGTTTCATTCCAAAAAAAATAAAACATTCGTGTAAAAAAATTTCCTAGTGTTACTTCTAAATTGACTCTCATTTTCAGCTCTATTTTGACCAGAGATTACGTGTTTTATGAGGAAAGACACCGATTCATACATGTCACTGTGTGAAATTAACTGGCTGTTATTAAAAATATTGAATGTTGTTAAAAAACTATTAAAAAAAAATGATAATCATTCCAAGAAAATATGTTATACTGTATTTTCAGGAAGCAAACTTTGACTGGCATTAAAACCATAACTACAAAAGATAGCAAAATACTGAGAGGCGCAAGAAAAATCCGAGCTCGTCAATTTTAAGAAAGTGCTTTTTTCCGCGAAAAATTGCTTACTGTGCTCTAAATGAAATTGAGACTAGCGCTCAGGGTACCAAAAAACAGCCATTTGAGGACTTTATCAGCTGATTGTAGGCAAATTAAAGGAAAAAATAATATCTGAGCGCATAACTTTTTTAACTAACAAATGAGGTATGTCACAAAAAATCAAAATTATGTTAATACAGTCGCTAATGAAAATTGAAACAGATAAAAGTTCGAAAAATACTTCTTTGGCACGGTTAAAAATAACAGTACGGATCATACAAAAACTTTTCGTCACTTTTTTCGAAAAAATTCAGACAAATATCTCCTGGGTCTTAGAACATGAAACTCAAGCAACTTTATTCAGCTCGAACCAAACGTGTTGAAAATCACTAAATGGCGTGGGGTACTCCCTTAACCCTCATTAGCCTCTATTTGGCGTCGACATATGGCAGCCTAGATGCAATGATTTATTTTTAGAGGTATAGACACATAAACCGATTTTCTTTATGCTTAAAAATAAGTCGTAACAACTTGTTACTAACAAGGCCTCAGACTTCATATTTTTTATCTTTATTACTCGTTATAGCGATTCAGTTTTATGCTCGCTGCCAGTTTTTGAATTTCAAACAGATGTAGAATTTTTATCAATTCATATTTTTGGGGTTGGGGGCAAAATGTCTAAAAACTAAAATGTCTAAAAATTTTAATTTTGAAGGCAGAAAAAAACGTTTTTTCGAACGTGATTCATCTCACATGAAAATTAAAGTGTTTAGAGTGCATTGTCTGAAAAGAAATTTCGTCTAGCCAAAACCAAACGTCTTTTTTTTGTATTGAAAATTAAAATTTTTAGACATTTTGCCCCCCAACCCATATTTTTGATCGGATTCGCATCACGCGCACAAAAAATCTCGTTTGCTTTAGCTCCATGATTTACAGGATGGGTCTTATAATACTTTGGTAAGCACTTTCGTCTTTTTTGCATCATTTCTAAATAATAAAACATTTAATTTCCCTAAATAAAAAACTCAGAATAAAAAAATCTAAAGTATAGTTTAACCCTTGAAATGCTCAAGCCACTTTTAATCTTCCAAAAATGGTGGAGAAAAATGTTCGCGGATACTTTTCTTTCAAATGCATTATAAAAATCGTCGATTCAGAATCTGAATTTCAGATTAAAAAATATATTTTAATTTTTTTTTGCTTCAAATTTAATCGCTAGTTGATTGAAAGGCCATTTTCGCCTAAGTCTCACTTCTGATAAAATAATTTTCGACTTGAAAATGCAATAAAAAATAATTGAAATAAGCCAGTTTTTAAGAAAGTTTTTTTTTATAAGTGAAATTTCAAAAAATCTTATTTCGATATTGGTATGGAAAAAATGATGTTTTTAAAAAATATTTAATTAATGAAAATCATGCCAGAGTGGTACTCTTATACGGTATAACTTATACCATACCTTAATTTAGTAATTATCATCAAATAATTTCAGTAAATCGAGAAAACAACCAATATTTTCCAAAAAACGTGATTTTTTCATGAATATTTCGAACTATTTTAAAAATATCTTTTGATTCACAGATATACTCAATCAGAGAAAAGTATTGGGTAGAACAGACCACTTCGCAGTTATTGAAATAAATATATATTTCCTGGAGCCTACCATGAGGTAGTATCACGTAGTTTAATTAACCTCGTTTTTCAAACGTTTTTTTCTAGAATTAATCATTAAATTTCTAGAATTAGAAAATTGTTGTTGGACAATTTAACTCTTCAACTTGATCATGACGAAAATATTAAAGGTTGATCTCATATGAGTTTTTTGTAAACAGCGCTCAAAGTCGAGCCTTCTGAAAGCCGCGGAACTTTTTTTCTATGGTTCCTAAAAATAATATTCAAAAATTATTGTTTAGGTAGCTTTTTTTTAACTAGCACCACCCTTCTCAGTCATTTTTCATGCTGAAGACCTTAGCACGATATCATACATAACGGTGTTTTCTGTATGTGTAGCCAAGTATCATTGTGGCAGTACATAATATTTTTGTTTTCAACCTGCGTCAATCCGCTTGACCGCGTTAGATGAATATTTTCTATTCAAGAGAATACAAATGATATTTTATATGTGATATGATGACATTCGGTGCGGTAGTTTTTCAGAGTAAATTTAATTTTAAACTGGCATAATTATCATGAGTAGGACATAGTGACACTCGGATATGGTGTCAATTCACTTCTCTTTCAGGATCGCGCTTTTAATATACAAGTGTTAGTTAATAATTGTTCTAATACTACATTCTCCGTGGGATCGTGTTTTAAGAGAAATTGTCGGGGCATAAGTTCACTTTTCACTAGTGATGAATAAATACACTTTATAGAGAGAGTTGGCTCTAAATAACTTATTTTCTCGTATCGCTCTTAAGAAAAATCTTACATATACGCGTGATATATAGTATTGTAATTATTATATACATATACTCGATAAACTCTTATTATCCAGCCGGAACCGAAGAGTCTCTTTTAAAGAGAAAATGTTTTGGCAATTAATATTATTTGTAATATATCTAGCACAGAGGGTGTCAATTACACTTTCAGGTTCGGCTGGATACATAAGATGTTTATGTTAAATATTACATTTGGAATAGTTTTTCTCGAAAATTTTATTAGGCATTATTGTATTTGACATAGTGAACACTCGAAGATCAGTGGATGTCAAATTACACTTTTCAGAAAAAATTTCTTTGCATTTATAACTTGAAATTTTTCAATCATTTTTAATATCAAGCGATTTATTATTTCCTGTTCAAAAATGAAACTTGTAAGCACTTTGAAAGTTATCACCTGAAAAAACAGTAGATAAATTTAATTAAAATTTAAGAGCTTGGAGAATTCACGAATTAAAAAAGAGTAAAAAAATATTTATTTTTTTTATTTCGTATATTAATTTAGTATATTATTGAGATGTATTTCAAAAAGGAAATAAATTAGGTGTACCATCACCAGCTAAACGCAAAAGGTATATTCTAAGCACCCCAAAAACTTGTGTGAACATTTATTCTCAAATTTTTTTATTTTTGTTTGATAATTCAAAATGATCAAGTCTCATATGTTAAATAACATATTGCAACAAAAAAATCGAAAAAAATACTCCGAAATGTATATTCTTGCATTAATATCTCATGTTTTTCAGTCGATCCTGAAAAGTGTAAATTGACAACCCTTCGAGGTGTCACATGTCAAAATAATTAATGCCAAACAATTTCTCTTTAAAACTACCCCGAAATGTATATTATCATAAAACACCTTGTATATTAAAGGCAATCCTAAAAAGTGGTAATTTGAACCCTCCCGAAGTGTACATGTCAAAATAATTAATGCCAAACAATTTCTCTTTAAAACTCCCCGAAATGTATATTATCATATAAACACCTTGTATATTAAAGGCGATCCTAAAAAGTGTAATTTGACACCCTCCGAGGTGTCACAATAATTAATGCCAAAATTTATCTTTGAAAAAACTACCCCAAATGCTTCATCTCATATAAATATTGTTTGATTCTCTTGAGAAAAATCTTACCGGTTTTGTAACATTAATACCGGTGAACGGTTGACCAGGTTGAAAACAAAAAAAATTTGTATGCCACAAATATACTTGGCTACACATAACAGAAAATCGTTTGTTGATATCTGCTATGGTCTTCGAGAAAACGACTAGAGAAGGGTGGTGCTAGTTAAAAAAAAGCTAAGAAAAAACAAATGCAACTTCAAGCAGTATGTTTTTTAATAGACTCTCAGAATAAATAATAAATGGCCTGGAAATTAGATAGTCGTAACTACTGTAATAGTAGCTATCTAATAGTGCTCCCTAAAAATCAGATTAAAATCTCTTGTGGAGAACATTTTAACCTTGGTGTGAATTGAATTGACCCCTAAAAAATTCAGTTTGTGTCCAAACTTCTGTTTTTTAATACGGGCATATAATATATATCTTTTAAATATATTTTATATATATGATCCTCGTCATTCATTCGCCTCAGAAAATTTCATTTATTATATGCGGCATATAATATGCCCGTATTAAAAAACAGAAGTTTGGACACAAACTGAACTTTTTAGGGGTCAATTCAATTCACACCAAGGTTAAAATGTTTCTCCACAAGTAGATTTTAATCTGATTTTTAGGAAGCACTATTAGATAGCTACTATTAAAGTAGTTACGACTATCTAATTTCCAGGCCATTTATTATTTATTCTGAGAGTCTATTAAGAAAAACATACTGCTTGAAGTTGCATTTTGTTTTTCTGGGTCTTGAGCACTTGTAAAACTTGGCACATTAATTTATTATATTTTTTGCTTTCAGAATTGATTTTGTGAGTTGTTCTAATTTTAATCTGGGCCATGTATGTCAGGAAGTATTTATAAATCAGGAGACCCAGAGCCTGACAGCAAACATATTATTTCAATTAATAATCAAAATTTCGGAGACAACTTTAATACCAGTTTTTTAATATTATTTATAGGTACTAACCAAAAGCCATCAACCAAAGTATCAAACTAGCTTGAGCTGTCGAAACTAGAATTTAAACCCACAATTGAGTGATAAGTTTGGCTGCCGGAGGTCAGCTCCACCTCGATTTGTGTCTCTTATTATAACTCAGAATATCCCTAGTTAACCTAAACTAAGATCGGAACGGCAAATTTTTTTTGCTAAACATCAGTGCTTTCTGTACCCTAATTGACCTAAATACAAAATTTTAATGCAGACCAATTTGGGTACACTAAGCACGCCCCGATTTTTCTTTAGTACAACTAATATTTGTTGAGCTTTCGATTTATAATAATCATTTTCGAAACAAGGTTTTTTGATAGTAAAATATTTTTCGCAAGATTTGCATCTGAGTTAGTTGATTTAAAATTGCATTTAAATTCATTGCAAAATTATCCACTTCAAAAAATCATTTTAGAGTAACCTTTGACGTAAACCTGTTCGGCAATTTCGATTTTGATTTGCATCATTGTAGTGAAACAGGCCTTTCAACCCTGCCATCCCTTTATTTATGCGATTTCTCTAATCCTCATTTCAGAATCAACGGGCTGACCCAAAATTTTTTATATGACATACGGGTCATGGTCAAAAATTGAAGCCACATCGACATTAATCCCAATTTATTTATTTTCAATAAGCTGTTACAGTGTTGGCAGGGTGTAGGCATTATATATATTTTACTACACCATTTTTGCGTGATTTTAAGAGGTGCTAAATAGAGGATTTAAAATGTTTGCTATGTATGCGCCTGGAACGACATCCTCTTTTAATAGCAGAAGATTTCGAAACTGTTCAATTCACTATAAACGTGAATTTTAATAATTTGAGCTTGATTCAGCAAAAAAATCTGTGACATAGAAAGAATGGTTTTCGAAAATAACTCAATAGCAAATTTTATATTTACAATCTCAACCTAAGTTTCGTGAATGAAAACAAAAATGTTTATTTTGGGAAATATACAGAAATTTATAAAATCTATTTCAAATGTTTGCGTCTTACTACTATAAACTTTGTGTCCTACTAATCGAATTTTACGGAACTATTCTCTTAATTCAGAATATACAGTTTTTAATACATATCTGAATCGCTACAGTGTGATAAACATACGCAAATTTTCATAAAAGTGCAAATCTTACAAGGAATCTCGATATATAAGTAGGGTTGTACCCGGGAGCACTATCTGCCAAACTAAGAGCGTCAGCAATACTTCCATAGACTTACAGGGTCAACTCTTTCCAAAAAAAACTGAATCCGACCATGAAAATTTTCCGATAAATTCGATATTAAGTTTAGTAATATTTTAATATAAATTAAGTTTTTATATACTTATATAATTTTATAATACTTTATTTTCACTTCCTTTTTCCATGAAATTATATCCAATAAAAACTAATACGAAATATTTGTACGATTTTAGCTAACGAGTGAAGCTCCAGAAAGCACCTGATCATACGCAAGATGATTGGCTCGCGTTCAATAATCTTGTGATGTTGTTCTGCTTCACTTCTAATTAATTGTTTTTTGGTTTCGAGGTATTTTTGGTTTTCAACACGGAAACAAAGGTAGAAACTCGCACATTTAACACATTTCTGAATGTGAAACATACAAAAGTGCATGTGAAACCAAATATGGGATCAGACCGACTGATACACAAAATAGGACTTTTTTACTGATCATTTTAAATGTTTAAAATCCAATTTAACAAACTGGCACGAAAGAACCGCCTACGAAGGTCGTGTGTTTCACACAACTTCAACCGACACTAATAAACAACTTAAATTTAAAAACCTAACCTTATTTGTGGTTGTATCACAAAAAATAGATGAGTACCGACTCTCTGATAAGATCGTGAGCCTTTAATAAGGTAAATCAATTCGAGGCTCACGATTAGCGAATTATTTCTATGTCCACCTTGCGAGAATTTTCTTTCAAAAAAAAAAATGTTTTTTCTCATTAATACTTTATCTGATGATGACCGGTACGTTAGGTCGAAAGCTTATAAATAAAAAAAAACATAGTTATTTTACTATTTCTAATTAATTGGTGTCGTTTCTCGAGGTTCTCTTGCTAACTTAGATTTTCGGCAATAAACTTATATTGATACATTTATTAGGTTAAAATGTGAATTTATTTTAAAATACAAATTAAAAATATTCCTAACGTTTTTACTGTGCAAAAAATAGATAAAAAGATCAAGGGAATTTTGCTCTACCAAGCTTTCTGATTATTGGTGTCTATAAAAATATACATAGAAATATTATGAATAAAATACTTTGAAAAGCAGTTTACTTTTGAAAATTAGCACCCAAAACTAATTAATATTACAGATGTTCCTCTGCGTACGTGTATCTACTGTAGCTATTTCTGCGCTCAAGATAACTATCGATTATCCCCTTCTATGGGTGTGTCCTCAGATTAATTATCACTTCAGACCAACTAGGCTCATCCTTATTTGCGAACACAACCGGCAGTACATAATATGAGCTTTTATAGTGCTTAGAAAATAATGGTAAATGTTTTTGCATTTTGAATTAAATTTGAGACACTCATTGAGAATACTTCAGAAGGAGTTTTGTTGAACCTGATGAATTTCATGGTGGCATCTTTTTTCTAAGAATTTTCGGAGCAGAGATTTAAAAAGATAACCCGTTCAAATTTCAAAACCTATCTGGTTCCTGGTTGTTTATTTAAAAGTTTGGATACTTACCACAGACAGAGAAACATTGCCAACTTAAAAATTGACTGGAAACCATTTTAAAGTGTCGTCATGACGCGTCACAAATTTTCTAGAATGCATGAAACCGCCTACAGGGTGTAAGGTTTTTCCCTTCTTTTTTCCAAACTGGTTACACTTGATTTCCGCCGTTTTGATTGGTTGAATCTGAGAAAACTCTTCTGACAACCAATCAAAACGGCGGAAATCAAGTGTAACCAGTTTGGAAAAAAGAAGGTAAAAACCTTACACCCTGTATTTTAACCATTTTCGTATTCGTAATACCATCTCTTCATTTTTTTGTCTATTTTATTTGTGAGTAAGGATAAGATGATTAAAATATAAAAAAACATCGTTGAGAACGGATTTTAATTAAATTTTAAAGTTAACTTCTGTAAAACACTAGAATTTCGGATAAAGTCTAAAGTAGTATCAAATATCCCTGCTTGTCCTGCAGAGATTTCAAAATTGCCAATTATATTGATAAGTTTTTATAAAAATTACAAAGTAAATCGTCTTTCTACAACCCACTCGGAGCGCGGCGACGCTGGTAGCAAGCTATTAGTCATCGTTTACTATCATTTTGCAAGGAAAGCCAAATCACAGCCAATCAAAGACGCGTATTCAACCTCTAGCGGTGCCCCTCGAGTGGATTGTAGATAAAAAATAGTGACAAATTCGAAAATATAACAAAAATTTTTTTGATTGTTTTGGTTTATAATAAACATACGATTGATTTGGTGCAGTTTTATTATAAAATAATGACAGAAACTTGTTTGCGTGAGTAAATATGATTAAATTCAGTTTAATTATTTTGCTCTGCATTTTATCCAGTTGTGTTTGAGTCAAATTAATTTACAATTTTGATAAAAACGTTCGGTCTTGCGAATTGAAATTCGTGTTGGTATTTTTGATACTTATTTATTAATTTAAAAAATACTGGACATTTCAATTTGCTACGTACAATTGCCGCTCTGTCCAAAAAAATGATTGCGAGCGACAAAAGTTATACAGAGAACCCACTAGGACTAATTAATAGATTCACTTTCAGAAAGTGACAAGTGTATTTAGCCTGTTACCGGTCGTATCTAAAACGAGAACGGAGATATATACAAAAAATTCAAGTTAGCCAGTCGCATTATTTTTTAGAGTTTAATAATCGTGACTTTTTAAAGAAATATTTCGATTTCAAAATCGCAATTTTTAAGCATGAGTCACAGTTAAATTTATAAAACCGGAAGTAATTTTAAACTACGGGCTCAACGGAATGCGTAAAAAAAATTTTTAGCAAATTCTGATATCTCTAACCTCGGGGGCTTTTGGTTTCAAAAATTAATTAGCGTTTTTTTCGGCGATATTGCCCCCTGTAATATGTTCATCAGACGCCTTGTTTGCTGGTTAACATATTTGAGTTGTATCAACCGCGAAAAAATTCGGAAACCCTTATTTCCGCCAATATAAACAAAAAAAAAACTTTTAAGGGGGGTCCTGTCTGATTGCAAATTTTGGCAGATCTATTTCCAGGAAAATCTGAACCTTGTGCAATATTCCAAAAAAATGCCAATTTGTAGATCTATCCTTAAGTGGTGTGAGTGATTTCTTGAGCATTTTGGAGGCTTGGTAGCGGCTAAACTGATGACGGTAGAACATTTCATCAATACATGAAAGATCATCCTTGATCTCGCGATTCATTAGACATTGCAGTACACTTCCACGGTGGGACAAACCATCTGGTTAAACGCCGTATAAACACGAGTCCCTCAGCTTTTTTTCAAAGAAACCAAGGATCCTAAAGCTTATATCGGAAAGTTTTGAGTTTGGTGAAATCGGAAAATTTCTGAATTTTAGTGACGTTGGACTATGTTTTTTGATTTTTGCCTCAGGGGTCAGCAATCTAGTAAATATGCCGAACCGTTTTGTTAACTTTTGTGGAAATGCCAGAAAACGTATTTTGAATATAACAAGCCAAGAGTTGAGAACATCGTAGGAAGTACTTTTGAATTTCGGCCTGATTGGCTGTAAATGACAAAAAAGTGCCCGAAATCGAAATTTTGAACATATAAAATGAAAATTAGAAAATATAAATGCCAGCTCAAAAATTCCTTGTATACGATTTTCTGGAAAACGATATTAGGGCAACTATGGTCTCATTTTCAACACAAACATGCTAGAGAGCAAAACGAAATATTTATAGAAAAACCCTATTTTTTCTAGAATCCGCTGTGTTGAAGAAGAGACCATAGTGGCTAATATCGTTTCCAGCAAATCGTATACAAGGATTTTTTGGTGGCACTTACAGGGTGTAAGATTTTTCCCTTCTTTTTCCAAATTGGAGAGCGATAAGAACGGGAAGGAATTTTGGCAAAAACCTACGTCTTTCTCAGATTCAACCAATCAAATCGGCGGAAATCAAGTCTATCCAATTTGGAAAAAGAAGGGAAAAACCTTACACCCTGTAGATTTTCTAATTCTAATTTTTATGTTCAAAATTTTCGATTTCGCGCACTTTTTTGTCGATTTACAGCCAATCAGGCCGAAATTCAAAAAAGTACTTCCCATTCGATGTTTACCAACCTCTGGGCTTGTTATATTCCGAAAATAACGTTTCTGGCATTTTCACAGAAAAAGCCTTGTATCAAAACGTCGAAACAACACCATTTTTCGGCATATTCAACTAGATTGCTGACCCCTGAGGCAAAAATCTTAAAAAACAGAATCGATTCACTAAAATTCAGACAATTTTCCAGATTCTCACGAAATCTCAAAACTTTCCGATATAAGCTCTAGGATCCTTGTTCTTTGAAAAAAAGCTGAGGGACTCGTGTTTTATCGTGGTTAACCAGATGGTTTGGTGACTCCCACCGTGGAAGTGGGTATGAACTGTCTAATGGAATCGCGAGATCAAGGATTGATCTTCATATGTATTGAATGAGAAATGTTCTACCGTCATCAGTTTAGCCCGTACCAAGCCTCCAAAATGTCAGAAATCACTCACACCACCTCCTTAATCTGCGAAAAAGTACATCAAATTATTTTGACCATTACACTCAATAGGTACAGGTATATCAAATTGAGCTCAAATTTCACAGATCACGTACGGTAGTATGTCAATCTTTTCTCACGGCTTTTTTGATCCGGAGACGGAACAATTCTAGAACGCCAAAATAACGACATTTCAAATTCAGACTTCAAAATCTACTCTCCTCTGGATATATTTGCAAATGGTCAAATTTTATCAAGTATCCTAAGAACAATTGTCAGACCTCTCACGTTTTGTTGCATTTCCAGCTAACTCCGAAATATGATTTTTTTGGTCATTTTCCTAAAAATTTTCGAAAAAAAAGTGCGTCGATTTTTCGAAAGTTAGCTCAAAGAAGCCAGTAAACACTGATGAGAAAGTTGGCTTATGTCAAGTCGATATTTGAAGTTTTAGTGGTCAAATTCGAGCAAACGTTATTTTTAACTTCATCTTTTAAAAAATACTTAGAAAAAATGCGGAAATTTCGAAAAAAATTTTTGATGATTGGGTTCTTCACACGTGGAAGGTGGAGTAGTGAACTCTTTTTTGACTTAGCGTACTCAAAATTGATGAGCGCTTTCGATAAGATCGTCGGTCATACGGTATACTAATCAACAAGTCGAATCAAGTCACAAATATCAAATGTTCTACCTAAGGCAGCCTTTATTGTATATTTGGTTTCCTTTAAATTTTACAGTTAATGTACAGTTCCCTAAATCTTTGAAAATAAATTTTTATTATTATCGAAAAAAAAGTACACTTAATTATCACCCCGTATCAATTTGGAGCATTTTTAATGCCTCTAGGGCCTTTATTAAATCAGACATGACCACCCCCTTAATTACGATATTAGTTAACTAATTTGAAATGAGTCATTGTGAGTCATAATTTTGAATGTCCTTTATTCATCAAATTTGATAATTAACTTGTACAGCATCTCAATCTTTAATCATCGGATTTACATGGAGATTTTAAGCCGTGAATTGAACTTTTGTGATCATTTTTCAAAAAATTAAATCCTAGCCAATCAGAACACCGGATTAAAAAAAAATGAGATTTTCCATCAAAAATGAGTTTTTTTCTGTGTAAAACGCGATTTTTGCCATGGCTGGATAAAATTCTGCAAATTTCAGCTGGCATAACTGTATTTTTTCATGATTATCACTGTATTGGAACCAAGCCAAAAAAAAATAAATATTGTTAGTGAAATACTTGAAATCAAAAGCCCCCGAGGTTAGAGATATCAGAATTCGCTGAAACTTGCAATACACATTTATTGGACCCTCTTGTTTGCATAAAGACTTACCGAAAAGCGAGAATTGAATTACTTCCGGTTATATGACCGGGATAAGGGCGGTCGGTCGCTACTTTGGTCATTTTGGACGGCGTAGAGTTAAAATTTCGGATCGGCTATATGCAATTTTTTTGTCCTAGTATGATAAGGTATCATATGAGAATAAAAAAAATTGACTATTTTAACATTTTTTTTCGACCCCCCTTCCGACAGGCTAAGGTAGTTTTTTTTCGGTGCGACAGATTTGACTGAGTTACCACAGTCGAACCGTATGAGATATCACAAAACGGTTTTTGCATTCAACTGAAAACTAAAAAAGCTTAGGCCAAAATTTTATTTCGTTCAGATTTCAAAAGGGAATTCTTAAACATCACAAATTTTTATATTTTGCATACAACAACTTCCGGTTTTAGGGAGAAATAATGACTCATCATTGAAGAATTAAATTTTGTCATTATGAAAAATCTTAAGAAAACTTAATTTTTGGAATTTTATTTTTCAGCCATTAGTCTTAGAATTTCTTCTAGTTTCGTATGATACTCATTGGCAATGGGTCATCCATATTGGGTCATTTCCTTTCATTTGAAAATGTTTGAAAAAAAAACTCGAAAAATTTTCGAAAATTTATAAAAAAAAAATGTGGCCTGAGCTATTTTAGTTTTCAGTTGAATGCAAAAAACTGTTTTGTGATATCTCATACGGTTAGTCTGTGGTGACTCAGTCAAATCTGTCGCAGGAAAAAAAACTACCTTTAGGTGTTACTAGTAGTAACTTACTACTTAAGTGTGTTAAATTTTTTGTGAATATTTAATTATTTCACCAATTTTTATAGTCATTTTATAATTCTAAGCATACTTTCACCAATATAGCTTCAGCCCCAATATTATTTCTAGACTAAACAAATTTAAAATGTGAATTCGGTCAATATTTGAAAATTAAAATTCAATCAGAAAGCGGGATTTGAAAAAATCGAAATATTTCTTGAAAATTGACGATATTAATCAGATAATATTCCTATCGTTGAACAGATACCTCATATTATCTAATTACTAGTTACTAATTACTAGTAGTCACCATTGATAATTTTAGCGATGGCTTTGATAGTGAAATGTCAAAAATTGGCTTCGATAGCGAGGGTGCGGCAATTTTTATGTGCCTATTTTTTGAACAGTAGGTTCACCAAACTGCTGTTTTTCTCTTACGAAATCGTGTATTCTCTGAATCCCAGGGAAAATGTGCCAACGTTTACCGAATATTGGTATAAGTTCAGTAAAATGCTGCATCAAAAAAATTCAGTTATTAAACTTTTTGGCCTTTTTATGTTTGGAGATTTCTTATTGAGAAAATTCGATTTTTTTGCAAAGGGATGCACAAGGATTCACATTTCTAATTATTATAGCCTCAAGTTCAGTGGAATATTATTATATTAGAAAAAAGTAATTATAACAGTTTTGTGCCCTTAAATTAGCTGGAATATATATTTGACAGCATTCCCCTTAATTGAAATGATGTAACATCACGGATGTTCTGATTTTTTTACTAGAAATATATTATTGTCATTTTGGTATTTTGTTCTATTATTGAAAATTGTGAGTCAATTATTGAGTATTGAGTGGTTTGTGTCCCTAATGAGTGCTATCTTTTGTGCATGGGCGAGGCACTTGCCCTGGAGGCGAAACAAAAATAAAAATAATCTTGGGGGCGGCAGCGAGTCAGCATAAGATATTGACGGCAAGAACTGCAACCGAACATGACTAAGTGTTCCTCAAAATATTTGCGTTTTCTTTTTACTCTGAATAACCAGTTATACACATTTTTCAACACTGTCTTTTATCTGCAATCAATAGAGATGTAAATTTCTATATTTTCTCGCATTTTGAGGTAAGAGGGGCCAAACAGTAGCGAATTAAATTATAACTCGATTATATAATGGAATGAGAGATAATTTTGGTATCGTAACCATGTTCTCGGATTTTCTCCGAAATAATCATCAGACAGCTTTTATCGCGCGGTTTTATTAAATGTTTCATTATCAATGGATAAAAAATCAATTTTTGAATGTTGAACTTTGGTGGAGAAATTAAGAATTTTGATATATATTTTGTAGGCTAAAAATAATTGGACTATTATCCGACTAGATCAAATCAATCACTCTTATTTCGCCGAAAGATGGTTTTATTCAACTGTTTTTTAAATAGATATGCAAATATAAGAAAAAAGTGTAGGAATTATGCGTCTCGTTTCGATAAAGGCGTTTTAGTCTTTTTTGTTAACAATGATTCCTGGCCATATGTGTCAGCCCTCTACAATGAAAAATAAATATATATGTTTTAAAAATCTATATAGCTATTGATGACCTGAACTACAGAAAATATTTGAATTATTACTATTTTGAATAATGGATTTAAAAAAATTGTCAAGCTTAAAAGGACGGGTGAGCAGTTTCTAACCGTCTTTTAAAAGTCACTCTACTTGGTAGCTATAATCGGCTTTTTGTCTGGCTCGGTTAGAAAAACAAAATGCTTAAATTATTTTTACTATCTAGCAAAAAATTCCAGACTCTTAAAATATTTGCGACGATAAAGGATGAAAAAAATTCTCACGAAATTGACGTTCATACATTCGGGCCCTATAGCATTCTTACACTCGAAAAAATTATGCACATTTTTAGCGCCGCAACGCGCCGTTGTATATTTTTTATAATCAGATATCGTAGTAAATAAAACAACGAACTGGTTTGTTCAGAAGGCTTTTATCTATATGAAATGCAGTATTAGCGCAACGACACATACTCAAAAAGATCAGTTTTAACCAGTTGATAGAACAAAAAAAATGATGAACATAGATAAATGGGACAAGCACTCGAGATTTAAAATTGAGGGCTTATATTTTTAACACGGTAATTCATTATATCTACGATATACGGTATGGGCCATACATACTGGCTCATACCGTATGGGGGATATCATATCGATTACGCGACTTCCTGGTCGTTATTGTGCTAGATTTTTGGCCAAAATTTTAAAATAATTCGGCTTTCGAATACAACTCATCCGATTACATTCTTAAGAGAGCTCAAACTGAGCACAAATATCTTGTTAATAATAAATAAAAAATTGGTCTATCGGACCAATTTATTTATCTTTTTTTCTGAGATTTCTGAAATTTTTTATTTATTAGTTTTTCATAAAAAAATTGGAAGCAATGGTCGGATTTGGTCCAATTGTGTATTTTATTATTCACAAGATATTTGAGCTCAGTCTGAGCTATCTAAGAATGTGATCGGATGAGTTGTTTTCAAGAGCCGAATTATTTAAAAATTTTGGCCAAAAATTTAGCAAATAACGACAGGAAGTAGTAACGCGTAATCGATATGGATTATTATGCCCGGGTCACTTTAAAAACTTATTCCCTATTTCTTTTAACAGGCAAATTAAAGTTTTTAAAGTGACCCGGGCATAATAATGGATATACCCACTTAAATTCAATCCAGAGCTTGGAGGTGCCATAAAATCAGCAGATTGCAGCCAATAGAACTTATTTTTAATATTTATTAAATTTTGAGTTCATATTTCTGTCCAAAACGTCCATTTTTTCGTTATTTTCTTGTTATAACCAAAATTTTTGTGAAGTGCATCACGAAATTTTCACTCTAGAAATTCAAAAAAGTTGTGAAAATATGTTAATTTTTTGTGGTTGTTTGAGACATAATAATTATTTACTTATTTCAATTTAAAAATCGAGATTTTTGAATAAAAAACGTTTTTCGAATAATATAACGGGCCTTAGTTTGGCTTAATTATTTTTCTCACTCTGGAGACGCAAAAAGTGAAACATCTCAAAAAAAATACAATTTTTAAATTGAAATAAATAAAAAATATGTTAAATCTCCCCTTAACCCCCTCACACCCTTTGACTATCTGAAGGCAAAAAAATTTTCGGGATCCAAAACGGCGCAGAAATAACATCGTCACAGACCTACAAATCGAATATGTCATACAATTTGCAATTTTATTTCCAAAAATAATGTTGAAAATTTTATACGATTAGCCGTTCCAAAGTTATTTTTTCCTACTTTTTTTTAGGATTTTCGCCAAAATTTCTTAAAAAATTAATTGTGTGAAAACCATACCTAATATCGAAATTCTGGGGAAACCAGTTTTAGGAAAGTATTCGAGGATCCTTTTTATACAAGTTTATTGTTTCTGCGGTCTCTATACGAAGAATAATTTTTCCACAAGTGATTTTTATAAAACTCAAAATAATGAAAAAAAAATATTTTTCAAAAAATTATTTTCGAAAGAATTAAACGGCAATTTAACCCAATTAAAGCCGACAAAGACAAATCGATCAATGTGAACAATAAGTGGTACTGATTTTGAGTTTTCAGCTGATAGCAATATTTTTCACATTTCACTGCATTATTTTGACGCGGGCGATATGAATAATTGTTTGTTAGCGATCGAGATATCATATTTCAAATCTTAGACCATTTATAAATAGCTAGAGTTCCACTTGTAATTTGTAACTTATATGTCATTGTAAAAAATTTATGGTTTTTCAAGAAATACAAGGTGAGTGAACCTCTCTTTCTCTCGCAGTTATCTAGTCACAAACTTCGAAATTTAAAAAGTACGTTGTTATTCACTTAATTCGATCCTTGATCTCAATCAGTGACAAATAAGTAAATTGATATCTTTTCCAGTTTCCCGCGTGATCAGCGCTCAAAGTAGTGCCTTTAGTGGCTTTTGGGTGTGAGGCGAAGTTCTCGTTTCTGGGTGTGAGGAGGTTAAAAAATCAAAATTTGGCTTATTTCTGCTCTCTTACTTCATTATTCCAATTTTGTGAGTAAAATCTTTCTCAGATTTTCGACCTTTCATGGAAAATTAATATTGCTCTTAATCGCATAATTATGTCATTTGTCAAATACGGGGTTCAAGAGTTAAATTTTCCTGATTTTATAATGATGACAATAAAAACTCAGCGAGGTGTTTATATCCGAAATAAAAAAATATATCCCAAACTGTGAGTTTTAACACGGGTCATTTTATAATTAAATATGCCACCTCTATTAGGGTCTTCCAGAGACATTTACATTCATTGATTTAAAGGCAATAAAATTTTATTTTATTAACCACTAATTCCTGCTTTTGGCCCTTACTGACGAGGTTATGCAAACCGTGACAGAATACAGAAATGATATTCGCACTTTTGTGTCTCCACAGGGTCTAAATATATCACAGCGGGACATAATTGTTTTTCACTAATGTTCTAAGAAATTCGTTCGATAATTTAAATATCCTGAATTGGTATTATTTCTATAACCTTTGCAGAGCAATTATTGTGAAATAACAAAAAATTAAATTTAACACGCAATAGCTTGATTTCTCAGTGGGCCAATTTTTGAAATATTAATCAAAAAAGAGTCATGACTTTCAATGAAACATTTATAGAAAAAAAGATCAAGAGTATCAAATGAAATATTCATAGAAAACATGGGCATTCAAATTCTAGTCACAAGTGCCCTAACCAGCACTATGAAACAGTATATAATATACTGTATATTAATTACTTGTGAACAACTTTATTAATAAAAAATAATGTTTTTCTGGGTTTTGAAATTTGGTTGGATCAATTTGCACGTTTGTATATATCTTATGTTCAGCAGACCGAGTTTCTTCATTTTAAATTAATCCAAATAAACGTAATAAGATAACATGCTATATTTCAACACTAAAACAACAACGTATACAAAATCATTTCATGTTCGTCATGAGTACAGTAAAACATGGGGATATTTCGTACAAATTTGCACTTTAGAAATATTGGGGGCATTGAACTCAAACTTCCAGCTTTTATACTGTGATGTGCGTCTATAAGGACACCCTCTACTTTCGCGTTCGCGTTTGACCAAAAAGAGTACTAGATATCACGAATATGACCGATGAGAGCTTCGAAAATAAGTTTAAACGCGAAAGTATAGGAAAAAGATCCCCTTTTTAGATTAGTTGACCCTGGTAAAAAATCTAAAAAAATCCAAAATACTGCTCGATTTTCGCGAGAATCTGTACGAAATATCCCTATCTTTTGAGTCATAGGCTGACTCACAGCTAAGATGATTCAATGACTATTTTTGTCAGCCGAAGCCGATTTTGAAAAAAAAATATTAAAGATTAAAAATATTACCCACCTTCGTAAAAGGGTGCCTTTTAAGTAACAAAGAGACAAATAAAAAATGTGCTTCCTAAATGTTTTTTTCAAAATGTTCAATCTAGGTACGTAAAACGTCTTAAAAACCTAAAGACGAATCAGGTACAAGATCGATTTGAAAAAAGAGTAAAATTGCATATTATTGACGCTCCAGAGCATTCTAGAGCTTAATTAAAAATGTGCTTTCTATGATCTCTTTAAAAATTGTTGTCCTTCGAATGTGAAAATAAATAAAGATGATAAAAATAACGACAGAGAAAATCGAAGTTGAAAAAACATAATTTTTTATCTAACAATGCTCTCTAGCGCTAGTTCACAATCATACGTTTACAATAGCCAATTATAACGAGGAATTCTCCTATTTTTTCAACAAATTATGATTAGAGACGAAAATGACTAAAAAATACCCTTACATCCTAAAAGGGTGGTATTTTACTGTCTGGAAAAGTCGATACTACAGATACTGTAGATAGGTCTGTACTAGATCTTGAACTTCGATCATTTTGGTATAATCTCAAATTAATTAACTTCAGAGTTAATTTACTATCTGCTGATTAATGCAGTTTTCCAAGCCAAAAATCGGTGAAATCAATTGATTATACGATTAAAATTGTACCACATGTAATCATTATTATTGAAGCTTATATTTTCTTCTGTTCCGCTATCAATTGTATTATGTCAAAAGACGTTTATAATCTTACAAATAAATTATTCATTTCGGAACGTAATGATCGATCACTGACTAACAAACACTAGCTGTATATAACATTTTTAACTCTATCATTGATAGACTATCAATTAAAACTCAGTAACTTTCTGAAATTCATTGTTTTCATGAAGCCAATTTTTTTGATAACGTTGCTGGGATACATTTTTCGGTTTTTTCTCTCATAGAAAGCAATAAGCGTAAACTTTTTTCTGAGGACACTTCTTTAATATTATTATAACGCGTCCTTTTAAACACCTAAATGTTATATTTTGACTACTGTTCACCAATAGGTCGCACGACTTCTTTTTTTTTGGCCCGCGTTTTTTACCCCCGCCTACTTTTTCTCCCGTCTTATTTTCATTTTTATGGTCGACTTCTTTAATATAGCCTATATAATATAGGCTATATTATATAGGTCATAATGGCCTATTGGACTAGACGCTTTTTTCTTAATGAATTTAGCCTCAATTCAACTTGCACCATGAATTTTTAAACATTCTGATAAATAGTAAACATGTTTCTTAAAATAAAGCTGAACACGTTGAAAATTAAATTATTTCTTAGTGTATTTTCAAAATTGTTTTTGTAAGAACTATTCCAGCTTGTTTTGACTATTATTAATAATATTTCTTTACAGAACACATTTTCACAATTTTAATGTGAAAAAATCCAAAACAAGAATCAGGAGGTGATTTTACCAATAGATTTTTTTTTAAAGTTTTCAAGCAAAAATTGCTTTTCGTGTACTCACACTGAAAAGTTATTTCAGTATATTTTATGTTTTCAGACAGAAATATCCCTTTTTTGTCATATTAAGACTTCGGTTAAGTAGCTCTCACCAGTCAGGCCTCTAAAGACTATAGTAGTGATATGAAATTATTTAAGATGAGTTTGCAAAATTAACGAAGATTTTATTACAGTGGGTGAAACCAATGGGCAACAGTGACCAATGGCCCATTGGCAATGGGCAACACTTTTTCGAAAAGCTCGTGTGTTGCCCATTGGTCTCACCCACTGTATATGAAGTATAAAAATAAAATTGATTTTTTTATGAGATTTTTGCACTGTTTTTTTTTGTTTAATTTTTCATTGAAATTTCAGTCACATGACAAGATTGACTGTTAATTAATTGTTTATTTATAGATAATTTCAAACATATTATTTCACTGCATTTTATTATATTATTCTACATTTCCTTCTAATAACAAATGAACTATATTTAGATACTTGAAAACTCTTCATCTGCTCTAGCTTTTTTAGTGTGTCAGACCAAAAAACAGAATGAGCTGAGATTAATACAAAAGACTGGGTAAATCAAATCATTTTTTGCTGATGCCCGTGCTAAAACATTCAGAGGTAATTACTGTCTATGCACAATATGTCACATAAGAGTCAAAATTTTGCTTTAATTACAACTTAATTAAGGTTTAGCCGATTAAGTTTAGCACGGCGAATATCCCCGTCTGACATTCACTTGATTTCCATTATATAAAAGTGGCCAGAAACCAAAATAGTAGTTTTTTGCTGACGCAACGGGCTTTACTGTCAATTTTACTTGTCTTTTGTACGTGCTGGCTTAAAAATGATTAGGGCTACGTTTCTGTGTATATAGCCGCAGCAGCAAATCCTTGCCTATGAGGTTCCGCAATACCCACAGCTTAAATATTGTCCTAAATCCAGACCATTGTCATGTTCCCCATCACAATTATTTTTGATGATCTAATTAATTATGAATAAAATATGAAAAACAACTTGGGTCTCGTTTTTCAAAAAAAATCACATTTCTTGGTAAGATAGTTCCGAACTGGAACATACGATTTTTTTTTAATTTTGGTTAATAATTTAACTTTTTAAACTACCTGACACTGCAGATCGGGTTTCTTCGATTTTCTCGGACATTTCCCAAAAAATATTCGTTTTTTCGGAAAAAGATCGAAAAACGGCTCGACAGTCACGCGAAGCTTGAAAACTTTTATTATGCCCCAAAATTTCAGAAAGATCGTATGTTTCATTCCCGAACTATCTCACCGAAAATGTGAGGTTTTCTAAAAAACGACCCATTTTCACATATTTATAAATCATACTGAACCAAAGTTTCATCCAATTAAAGTTGACCGCCATGTGGGCAAATTGTTAACAACTAAAGTAGTTAGGACACCATAAATAGTCGTAAAATTTATGAGTTGACTAAAAATCTAATTTGTGAAAAAACTGTTATTATTTATAACAGTGTTTTCACAAAGAACATTTTTTGTCATCAATTTTACGAATATTTTTGCTCATAATAACTTATATATTATCCTACATTAATAATGTAACATTATGCTTAATTTTCTCATTTCCTTTCTCCAGGACTATCGATGTTTGTTTTATTTAATATCGCGACATAGGATGAGATGGAAACTCAGGATTAGTCCTATCCAAATTGGAGAAAACTAGCTCTTCGCGTTTTGATCATATTATATGAATATATTTTGTACAGATCGTATTCCTGGGCTGCTCGTTGGCATATTAGCTAATTTTCTACAATTTGAATAAGGCTAAGCATGGGTTTCAATCTCATCCTATGTAATAAAACATACATTATCCACAGTAGTACTGTAGAAAAATAAATCTAAATAACAGTGGTTTGACAAATAACATTTTTCGTCCGCTATTAAATTCCGCTCATTACTTTTACGACCATTTTTTGTCTCAACTACTCAAAAAAGAGCTCGCAACGTTTTATTTCAGATGATAGTGAGGGAATAAATAGAGAAATTTCGAATACGATTTGGATCTACAGATGCAAATCATCTAGTCTGTAAAATTAAAAGGTGTCCTGTAAAATGAAAAAGAGCGGCTTTGAATTAACCAATGAGGAGCTTAGGGCCCTCATGGAATTGCGAGGGCCCGAAGGTCATGCAAAGGTTCAATCTTTTGGTGGGCCGAATGAAATTTGTAGAAAGTTGAAGACCTCGCCTCAAAATGGAATCGATAGTGACAATGCGGATTAAAGGGTCAACAATAAGCATTCATTTAAAAAAAGGAGTACACATTTTTGGTCGACGTTTTTTTGAAATGCCTATATTTTGCTGTGAAAAATGCGAAGGTGGAAATCAGTAGTACAAGTAAAATATAAATTTATGGAATGTTTCTTCTTTTAATTAAATATTCAATTTTTGCATTACAACCGGTTGGTTTATGTTATTAAATCAGTCCAAACTTTTTATTTTTGCAGCATAAGATTTGATTTAAACATGGGAGACAAAAAGTCGACCATAAATGTACACTTCAAAAAAATTATAAAATTTAAAGAATAATATAATATGGCCCATATTATATGGGTCTGTTCTCTGTCCAAAAAAATTTCGAATTTAATTTTCGGCTTTTAATAACGTATATTTAGAATATTTTATAAGAAACGCAATTCTGAACGTTTTAATAATAAAAACTGCGTACGGTGCCTTCAAAATGTCTCGATCTATAAACTTACATTTTTTTTGATAATAGTTGGCAACAACATTTGGAAAAATTTTTTCGTTCCGACTTATTGCGATTATATGTATAATTATATTCTGTAGCAGTTTTTGTTCGCAATTTGATTATCCACAACTGCGTTATTTAAATTAATTTTTAGGATTCCATGAAGGAATTTCCATTATTTTAAATTCTGAAAAGTGTAGACAGTCTAGATAGATTTCGCCAAATATTTAGATAACAAAAACTTCGCTATAAGGTCAAATGAAGTGAAAGGTTGATTTTCGTAGAACAGCCGTCAACTTATCTTAACCACTCAGACATAAGTAAACATTTCAAAATCTGGGACGATCTTTTTTTGATCTTCACAAATCGAGAATTTTAAAGCATCGTCGCACGCGAAAACCAAAATCTTATAAAATCCTGCATCTTTTCAAATTTTGATTACTAGTAGTTAATAACTAGTAGTTTTAATAACTAGTAGTTAATATAATATATTTATTCAAAATTTTAGCTAGTTTTTAACAAATTCATTCTATTTTTGATCCAAATCTAGCCGATATGGAAGAGCGAGTTGATTTATATGGAAAGAATTATATTGAACCAAAAAAGCCAAAAACATTTCTAGAACTCTGTTGGGAGGCGTGCCAAGATGTGACCTTGCTTATTTTAATTATTGCTGCTGTAGTTTCAATTATACTCGCCGTTGTAGGAGCCGCCGGGAAAAAAGAAGGTGAAAAATCTTTTGAAGAATACTGTATACCAGATGGTTATATGTCTAAGCCGGAAGAAAAAGAAGATAAAACAGAATCAAATGTAGAAATGGTCGAAGGTAAATATTTTTAATGAACGGATTTTTTTTTAAATTAAAAAAAATTATATTAGTAAAGACCAAATCGTTACTTCAAATGATAAACCAAAAAACCACGACTATTTGAACGATACAAAAAATCGTGCGATAATTGCAGCCAATCAAGACCCTGAATTTAATAATACGCCAATAAAATCGGCTTAAATTTGGGTGGCCAAACAATCATATTCTCGCATCATTCGAATAGCCAGAAACTGTCAGCCAGAGGCCCCTGATCCATATACACAATAAGCAGAAAGTAAAACGAATAACACGCCTACGTTTTTCCTACAAAATTCGTATCTTTTTGCCTTACACGCCTACGCGTTTTGGTCACCAGCATTCGTTAAACTTCAAGTGGGTAGTATAAAGTCTGTAGATTACAATGAAAGTGCTTAAGTGTAAACAATTTATATTTTACAACACCATGAAAGTACTTAAAAGTTCCTGTGAAATATAACTTTCAAGTACTTTCGTGCTTTTGTTTAAAGGTGCTGCCTATTGCCGCAAGAGTATTGCGTCTTTTGCCTATTCACGTCACCCACTGTATATGGTCCAAGAGAGACCACCCTTGCAAAATTGTTGAACTTTTCATGAAATTTCCAACATATACAGTGGGTGACGTGAATAGGCAACAGATAAATTATAACCTTAAAAACGATTTATTTTGAGTTATCGCCGAATCATGCTAATCAGCACACCTTCCCCAACACAAACCGTAGTACTAGAGGAAATTTTTTGAATAAACATCAAGGTAACTCTGCAAAATAAAACTTTTGGCTATGTTGCTTTTGATATCTGGTGAAGTAAATTTATTTGTGTGAATTTAAAGTGTTAACACTTTTGAACCTCAAAAACTCAAATAACAAGTTTATCGCTGATTACCGGTAGAGCATTAGGGGTGGGCTAACCAAAAGTAAAGCTTAGGTGGGTTTTTTTAAAGGGCAACATCCTACTCATGAAACTTTTTTTTTGTATTCAACTACCAACTAAAAAAGTTGTTTTTGGCTTACCGGTTTACTGGTAACCGGATATCTATTATATAGGCATTTTCAGTTTAAAATTTGAAGAAAAAAAAATCGTAACTCGCTGTTTTCTTCCGGAAATTCATCAAAATATAGTTCAAGCACTTAAGTTCAAGCACATTAAAATGTAAAGACAGTCGTAATATCAGGATGAACAAACATAAAATAGTTAAGTTTCCGGCTGATTTCAAGAATAAAAATTTGGGCGCACCGAGATTCGAACCAACCAAAAATGTAATTCCGGTTTATATCTGGTGAACCGGATCTCAAATCAAATTAACAAAATTTCCCCATTGAGGTTTTTTAATTGACATATGAATACAAATAACTGTTTCGCGATATCATCTATGGTTTTCGTCATGAGTAGGGTGGTTCCCTTAAAAAAGTAAAAATGTTTAATTGACTTTTAAGGCCTGGCTATTTTATTCGCGGTTGTGGTGGTTGTCCTCGTAACCGCCTTCAACGATTACACTAAAGAAAAACAATTCCGTGGTTTGCAAGCTCAAATCGAGCAAGAGCAAAATTTTACTGTTGTGCGAAAGGGGATTCAACTCGAAATCGCATTGGCTGATATTCTCGTTGGAGATGTCGCCCAGGTTAAATACGGAGATCTCCTGCCAGCTGATGGTGTTATCATCCAATCAAATGATTTGAAAATCGACGAATCGTCCTTAACTGGAGAATCCGATCATGTTAAGAAAGGAGTTGATCGGGACCCCATGCTGCTTTCTGGGACTCATGTCATGGAGGGATCGGGTAAAATGGTCGTAACTGCCGTCGGACCCAACTCGCAGAGTGGGATCATTTTTACGCTTTTGGGATCGGAAGATGAAAAGCCTGTTGAAAAGGCACCTGCAACAGGTACGAAACTTAACCATCTAAAGTCCTCGCTCCCTAACTTGTACAAATACCGACCGCAAAAATTGTACAACATTGTAGATGGGGAACATCCCTATAGTTTTGCTTATATGTACATTGCGAATTAAATTTTCTTCATTTTCTAGTAAAATTCGTATTTAAATGGACAAAAAATCAAAACACAAATAAAATAAAGCCATCAGTTTTATTTAATTTTTTGTAAAAAATCTGTACAATTGTGTAATTCAAGTTTGCTTTGTTTTTTTATCTAAAATTATAATGTAAAAGCCAGAAAAAAATTCCACATTAATTTACGTACCTGTAATTGTTTTTATATTTCAAAAACCTTAATAATTCGAGCTACGTTTCGAAATTTATTTTGCAATTCTGAATTTTCGGGCTTTCATAAATAGAGGCAGAAGTTTAAAAAAAAAACCCATAACTTGGTATAACCAGTTAGACTCATTTACCACATCAAAAACTTGTACCAGTTAGGGAGTTTGTACAGTGCCCTATATGATATAGGCTATATGTGTCCGATTGGAGCGAGGACAGTATCTTTTTATATTGCAAGAAGCATGAGTAGTTTTGAACGATATCATAACAATGTCAAATTTTCTGTTAAAACCCAGATTTTCTGAAAGTCAATTTTACATTGAGAATTTTGTTTAGAATTTCAAGTTGTACAGCCAATGAGTACTGAGCAAGGTGAATATAATAATAGAATTCATAACCCGAATTTCATTAAAATATGTTGTAAAAATTGTCGTTGCAATCAGCCTATGTATTGGCCTTAATTATTATCGATGTATTTATTTTACAAAATAATTGTCTGAATTGGTAAGTTTTAACCCTCCGAGGCATATAAATCAGCCAAAAATGATGGAAAAATGATCGCAGAAACTTCTCCTTCTAATACATTTTAAAAGTTAACAATGTGAATCTAAAAATATTTCCTCAAATTTTTTCGGATACTAGGTTCAAATTTTATGACGAGTTGATTGAAAGGCGATTTTTCGCTTAAGTTTTACTTCCGAAAAAATACTTTTTGATCAAAATTTGGAATTAAAATTTCAAATAAGCCAGTTTTTAGGAAAGTGTTTTGAGTACAATTTGCAAGCAAAATTAGCCTTCTGGACATATCTGGAGCAAAAATATTTTTTTGGGAGTGAAATTTCAAAATATCTAATTGCGATATTAGTACGGATAAAATGATATGTTTTGAAAAAATATATAATTTGTTAAAATCATGCCAGAGTGGTACTCTTATACCATATTTGCCTTAA
>SCLH01000556.1:77473-105298 GCA_004367855.1 Oikopleura vanhoeffeni | reverse complement strand
AACTTTTTAAATGACCAATTATATTTAAAAATAGCCCACAGGTATTTTATGACGAGAAATTGTTATTTTATTTAATTTTACATAATACATATGATGAAGGTGAAAATAAATGTACATTTGCTACGCAAAAAAACTTTTTTTTCTTACTTGAGGTAGCTTTTTTTTAAGACCCCATCCGATACATCATCTTTGCTGAAAGCCCATACAAGATATCATAAGACGGTTTCTTGCATCGTGTACCTGACTAAGTCTCATACGACACAACCGGTTAGTAGGCTTTTTAGCAAGCCTTCCAAAATGCTCCGAATTAGCTGTTTCACCACTAGGGGCATAAATTCAATAAAAACGGCCTTAGAGTCCCTCCGTATTCATATATTAAGCCCGCATGCCAAATTAGAAAAAAANGAGGAGTAGGCTTTTTGGTGTTTTGGAGGAGGGCCTGCTAAATATCATTTTCTGAGCGTAGGTTGAATAATCTGAGTTGCACTGCCGAAATCCTGAAGAGGCATGGGTATATTTTGCGGGCAAATGCAAAGCATAATATGCAGCATATGATATGCTGCACCAAATTTATGGTTAATTTGTATCAGGGAAGTCGAAAATGACAGTTAAAATGTTCCAACGTGACCACAAGAGACGCTAGAGAGCCAATTCGAAGCATTTGCTGGACTATTTTTTTGTTGGCTTAATTGAGTAAATTGATATCTGTTTGAGCGAAATTGAGTTTCAAACTTATCCAAAGTACACGCACACACATTTGTTCGAAGGTGAAAAGCCTCAAAAAATAACTTATTATTAATTTCATAATCTAGCATTTATTAGTGTTTTGGAAGAGAATTTCTACGCTGTAATTATGCTTTATTAGTAAAGTACAAAATGGGAAAAAAATGTAACAAAATAATCTTTAATTTAAAAACTCGTGCCCAGTATACACGGGATAACACCGTGCAAAACTTGTTTGTCAGGAAAAATTTTGCCATGCCCCGAGTGTACACTATAATTTTATGTGTACACTAATATAATCCTATCTTGAAAGAATTAGGGTTAGGTAAACTCGTGTCCAGTGTAACAACGGTATAAACGAACGCAAAGCTGTTTCTGGTGAAAAGGCTAAGGGTTTATGGGTAACAAAGTAGGGGTTGTGTTCCGCAGGAACAACCGATTCTATGTTTTAAACAATATATCATAGACTTTCCGAAAAAGTTTGCCACGAGTGTTACACTATAAAGTATATCTATAAACCAGCAAAATTTACCGTTAAAATATTATTTAGCTAACAATATGTACTTTTTTTACTTGCGAAGTGAAAAGGTCCTTGAGGTAATTAACGGGCCAATAAAAAATAGTAAACTAAGGTGATTTATTTTCAAACCTGACATCGGCTAAGCTTGGCGTTCAAAATAAAAATCTACCTAAGTTCCTTTTAATTTGCCGAATAGCTAAAGGACAATTTACTTCGCAAGTAAAAAAAGTAACATACTGTGGTACTTTTTTAAATAGCAACCCACCTTCTAGCATGATAACGGAAGATATAAGAGATTAAATTAAGCCTTAGTGTACACAGATTAACTTTAAACACAAATTGTAACATGTAACAGCCCGCAAGGACTCGCCGGGAGGCAATCTTCAAATTAAGATTGAAAGAGAGAAGGCCGAATAACAAAATCTAATTTAAGTTTTAAATAGAATCTTTAATTATGGAATGCATTTACGGTTTCCATGGGAATCATATTTCTTGCATCATCTCAATTTTACCATGAAAAAAGTTTTGGGCATCCCTATGTATAAGACAATAAATAATAAATACAATACAGCCCGGCCGGGCCCGCCGGAAGGCAATACATAAATGTTCGAACTAGAAAAATTTGGATCATATATTTATGAACAAAATAATTTCGAAAAATACCATGTTTGTATCATGTACCCAAGTAAAAATTTTGCCATGCCCTTACGTGTACAAATATCTTTAAACACAAATGAACATATGACAGCCCCCGGAGGGCCGCCGGGAGGCAATACCTATTTGAAATACACAGGACAGATTGTATCTAAAAATCAGTTCAAAACCCCGCCGGGAGTGAAGCATCTAAAATTTATCATTAAAGAGAGAAGCCTAAAAAAAATCTAAAGTTAAAATGATTTTCATAGAAAGTATTAATTTATTGGAATTGCATTATAACGGTGTACCAGAGAATAATATGTTCTTGCAATCAAGCTTGTGTTACATCAAAAAAGGTTGTCATGCGCAACTGTACACCAATAAACATACAACAGCCCGGCAGAACCCGATGGATGCATACATATTGAAAATAATGTCGAAATAAAATAAATTTTAAGACGATATACTTATGCAAAAAAATAGTTTTCGAAATCCATGTTTGCCACAGAAAGTCCTTTTCGAAATCTATTATCCAGTGAACTCTCGATATAATTTAACACCATGGCTTTATAGTGGGCATTTTTTCAATTCTACTGTCATTTTTGGCTTCTCCCATACCTGATTACCTCGTAGCTTCATTTTATTTGAGCCTGCAATATGGGCCCGCGTTTCTCACATCTACGCTTTACGTGGTCCTTTAGACCTAACTGATGCTCGAATTCGATTCCTGAGTTACGATTTACATCCAAGATCCTCATTGTTTTATGACTGCATAATGGCGCGTTTTTCTCTCTAGACGGCTTTTCGTGTCCATTTAAGAGCTTAACTATGTCGAATTCGTGGATTCTGAGTCGATTTACCCCCAGATCCTCATTTTTTATGACCTGCATATGGGCCGCGTTTTTCTCTCTAGCGGCTTTCGGTCCATTAGGAGCTTAACCATTCGAATTCGATTCCTGAAGTCGATTCCCCCATTGCGAGCCTTTTTTGGCCCGCAAAAAAAATCCCATGGCTAGGGTAACGCCGACAAAAACATCCAAAAACCAAATCGGGAACCGGTGGTCGGAGTTTTTCAAATTTTAGGAAAAACTAAAAAATGACCAGAAAGATCAAAAAAAAACAAGTAAAATATTCTTAACTGAACCTAAATGACCTAACGGACCCGAGGAGACCCTAGAAGAAATCCTCAATAAACCAACATCGAGAAACCGGTGGTCGATTTCAAATCAGGAAAAACTTAAATGACCGAAAGACAAAAAAAATAGTTAAAATCATCCAACTGACTTTGAATGAAAACCTAACAGTGACCCAGAACCTAGAGAAATCCTCAAAAACCAACTCGAGAACCGGTGGTTGATTTTTTTTCACATTTTCAGGAAACATAAATGACACCAAATATAAAAAAAATATTCCAACTTGACTTTAAATGACCTAACGTGACCCAAAGAACCTAAAGAAAATCGCAAAATCCGAATCCTGAACCGCTACTGGATCATTTAGACACTAGCAAATGAGAAAATACAGAGGCAGTATAAAAAAAAAGTCAAAAAATATCCGAATGACACAAAGACTTAAGTGACCACAGATGACCTNTTCTTGCACCAACCCTAGTTTTTTTTTGACAAAAAGTTTTGCCATGCCCCGAGTGTACACTAAAATTTTATGTGTACACGTACTATATAATACGTAGTATATAATCCTATCTTGAAAGTATTAGAATTAGGGTTAGGTTAACTCGTGTCCAGTGTACACGGTATAAAACGACGCAAAGCTGTTTCTTGGGAAAGGCTAGGGTTAGGGTTAAAAAATAGGGTTGTGTTCCGCAGGAACAAACGACCATATTTTTTAACAATAACCATAGACTTTTCCGAGAAAAGTTTTGCCATGCCACGAGTGTACACTATAACAGTTATTATTCTGTAAACCAGCAAAATTTTACCGTTAAAATATTATTTAGCTAAGGTATCTTTTTTTTAATGCAACACACTTTTCTCAGAATGATTACTGGAATATTATAAAAGATATAAATTAATGTTTTTTTGTATCATGTACCCAAGTAAAAAGTTTTGCCATGGCCTTAGTGTACACAATTATCTTTAAAACACAAATTGTAACATGTAACAGCCCCGCAGGGCCCGCCGGGAGGCAATGCTTTCTCAATTATGATTGAAGAGAGAAGCTGAATAAAAAATCTTAATGATTTTTAATAGAATTATTTTAATTTATGGAATTGCATTTGACGGNTTTTCCATGGGAATCATATTTTCTTGCATCAATCCCAGATTAACATCAAAAAGTTTTGGCATGCCCTGAGTGTACACAATAATATTTATTACAGCCCCTGGCAGGGCCCGCCGGGAGGCATTACTTTTTAATTTTGTGTCGAAATAAAAAAATTTGGATCGATATATTTATGAAAAAAAAATTTCGAAAATAACCATGTTTTTTGTATCATGTACAAATACGAGTAAAAATTTTTGCCATGCCCTTAGTGTACACAATCATTTTTAAATACAAATTGTAACATATGACAGCCCCCGGCAGGGCCCGCCGGGAGGCAATAATATTTGAAATACTATTCACGGACCAGATTGTATTCTAAAAATCAGTTTCAAACATTTTTTACATCAAAAAGTTTTGGCATACGCTTAGTGTACACAATAATACTTAATACAGGGCCCACCGGGAGGTAATGCTATCTAAATTATTATAGAGAGAAGCCTAATAAAAAATATAAAGTTAATGTATAATTACAAAAAAAGTTTTTGTAGATTAACCCCCTCATACCCTTTGACTATCTAAAGGCAAAAAAATTTTCGTGAGCCAAAACGGCGCAGAAATAACATTGTCACAGACCTACAATTCAAATATGTCATAGAGTTTGCAATTTTATTTCCAAAAATATTGTTGAAAATGTTATACGATGAGCCGTTCGAAAGTTATTTTATCCTACTTTTTTTTAAGGTTTTCGTCAAAATTTCTTAAAAAATTAATTGTGTGAAAACGATACATAATATCGAAATTCTGAGGAAGCAAGTTTTTAGGAAAGTATTTGAGGATTCTTTTGATATAAGATAGGCTTTGATATAAGATAGGCTTTAGATAGGCTTTTGGATGTGAGGCGAAGTTCTCGTTTCTGGGTGTGAGGAGGTTAACGGATCCTGAAGTTTGCGTCAATTAAACCACACTTTCGGAGCCGCGGCGAAATAGCCGGGAGGCAAAATAAGTATTTATGACCAAAAAAGTTTCCGGACAAGAAAACGTCTTAGTACCTAAGCTATGGCATCAAGTTATTATAGTCAATGCCAACGTGAACTATAATAGTATTTATTATTAATAAATTGTTGTTCTGTAATTGAGACTGTATTTTGTTTCATTCATAGTACAATTATTTGTTGATTAGGCTGAATTAACTATTGATTTGCAGTTAGAAGTTAATGCTATTAAAACAAGAAAAAGTCAATTAAACCAAAAAAAACCGATCCGAATTTAATGATTTTTAATAGAATTATTTTTATTTATGGAATTGCATTAGACGGTTTACCATGAGAATCATATTTTATTGCTTTAATCCTTGTTTTTTAACATCAAAAAGTGTTGTCATGCGCAAGTGTACACAATAATACATACAACAGCCCCCGGCAGNCAAAAAAATATTTTCGAAAATTCCCATGTTTTGCCTCAGAAAGTCTTTCAGAAGTCTATTACCAGTGAACTCTGATATCATTTTACACCATGACTTTAATGGGCATTTTTTCAAATTTTTACTGTCATTTTTGGCTTCTCCGATACCGATTTACCTCGTAGCTTCATTTTATTTGAGCCTGCATATGGCCCGCGTTTTTGCTCTCTAGCGGCTTTCGTGGTCCATTTAGAGCTTAACCTATGTCGAATTCGGATTCCTGAAGTCGATTTCCCCCATTGCGGGCCATTTTTTGGCTCGCAAAATATACCCATGCCCCTGAAGAGTTATCCTACATATTTAAAAAAAAATTGGATAACTTTATTATACTGAGTTTCTTAGAAACTGTACTTGAAAACTTTAAAAAACAGCGGAATTATCGACGCCCACTCTCTTAAAAGAACAGCGAAAATGTTTTTAGTGTTACTCGGGCATCATGATCGATATGAACTTCACCAGTGTCTATAGCGAATTTCGCTTAAATTTTAGGCTCTCTAGTGCCCTCTAGGTGTGATTTAGGGCCGAATAGGTCTTAGCGGACAAAACCGGGTGAACCTATTTTGTCCGCTAAGAGAGATTTTTTAAATTAAAGTTTCCAAAATAACAAAAAATATAAAAAAAACTTTTGATTTAAGGGGGTATCTCGAGACTCAGAAGTGATAGGAAACTATGTTTGTTCGCATTGTAATTTTCCGTGGCTGGTTTGCGTCCAAAAATATAGAAAAAATAAATTTTCGTTGTAAAATTTCTATTTCCAAAGTTATTTTCCTAAGTGGGGTATGACGACTTCTGATGTTAATAAAGGCCTTAGAGGACAATAAAAAATGCTCCAAATGATACGCGGGTGGATAATGCAAAGTGTACTAAATAACCAATCATCCAAAAAAAAACTTTTCGAAATTTTTGCATTGTTTTTTCGTATTTTTTTTTCAAGTATTTTTGTAAAAGATGAAGTTAAAAACATAACGTTGCCTCAAATTTGACACTAAAACATTCAAAATATCGCTTGACGTAAGCCCAACTTTCTCATCATGTTTCACTGGGCTTTTCTCTTTGAGGCCTTTATCGAAAAAAACATCGAAGGCACTCTTTCTTTTCGGAAATTTTTTTATGGAACATGACCAAAAAAATCACTATTCTCGCGAGTTCTAGCTCGAAATTGCAATGCGCTCGAGAGACTTTTACAATTGTTCTAAGGAATAACGGTTGATAAAAATTGAACCATTTTGACAACAATATATCCTCGGAAGAAGATTTGAAGTCTGAAATTGAGCGAAAGAAATGTCGCCGGTTAATTGGCGTTCCTGAATTGTTCAGAGTTCGCTCGGGATCCAAAAAACCCTCGAGAAAAGATTGGCATAGACTCCCGTTACGTGATGTGTGAAAATTGAGCTCCATTTGATATCCGTCTGGAGGAGAATAGATTTTCCATTTTTTGAAAGTGTCACCACTTGTTACGATACTGTACCTATTGGGTGTAATGGTCAAAAATAATTTGTGATGTACTTTTTCGCAAGATAAGGATAGATCCCAAATTAGCATTTTCCGGTTTTTCTCTCATGAACTGTTAATTTTTCAGTATATTTTCACCTAGAAAATGTCAAATCAGAGTCGTATACCCCTCTAAACCCCCATACGCACTGTATCTTTTGAGTAAATAACTTTTTTGCTCTAATTTGTTGGCATTAGATCACTGTGAATTAGATCTTGAACATGGCAATAAAAATTTTTTTAAATTTCGAAAAAAAAAAAATTTCCAAATATTTTCTTAGATCCAGAATTTTGGGGTAACCGACGAGGCGTTTTCTCGAACGCTCAGAAGTGATAGAAAGCTGATTTTAGCTGCATCTTATTATTTTTGTTAACGGTTTGGCTTATAAAAACCTAAAGATTTCGAAAAAAAATTTTTCCACGAATTTGCAATAATATGGAATTTTTTTCTAAGTATTTTTTTCAGGTAATTAACTTTTCTCGATCTAGACATTCGAATCTGACTATTTTTACAACTAATTTTATTGTGGCAATTACTGACGCAAAATGTATTAAAATTATGATTTTTACTCAAAAAAGTTTTGGAATTTTTCTTCAAAATCCTATTTTTGACGAATTTGAGGGTAAATAAACTTTGAGTGCCTCTAAAAAGCTAATGATAAAAAAAATTAAAAAAACTCTTTGTACCGCTCGCTTTGCACACTTTAAAGAAGTGCTTTTCTCAAAAAAAAATCTGATATGTTCGACTAAATGAAATGGGGTCAGCGAACATGTGCAAAAACACCATTTATTTTGGAAATGTCTCTAAAAAACAAGAAATTTGAAAATAAGGCTTTGTACGCTGTAAGCTCACAAATTAAAGTTTATACTGAAAAAAAAGTAGATTTTGATATCCAGGACTAGATGAAATGGGTCCAAAAAATAAAAATAACTATTTTGGAGCCGGTATACCGGCCGGTCCGGTCATACAAAAAACTTTTGACACACTTTTTGAAAATTTCAAACAAATATCTCCTAGAATCCGAAGTTTGAACTCAATACGAATTGCGTTAGCTCAGGACTAAAGTTTGAAAATCAGTAAAACCGTCGGTTACCCTTAAGCTTTTGGCACTAGTTCTTTTTTATAGATGTCACCAGTGTCTACAGCGAATTTGGCTTCAATTGTAGCTCTCTAGTGCCCCTCTAGAGATGAAATCTTAGCAGGCCGACATAGTGCAACAGCGGACAAAACCGGATTACGCAAACTGTCCGATTATAAAAATTTCACAGTAGTTTCTTCATTAACATATGTTTTGTCGATATTATTAATAAAATATTATTAAACCACTTTATTCCCAAGAGACACTGAAATCTCTTTCAGCGTCATTGCATGGCGCTACTTTTTTATTTGCACATATTATTTAATTCTCAAACCTGAATAACTTCAATACGTTCGATTTGACCCATAAATTATAGCTTATAATATAAAGTAGGCACGGCAAAACTTTTTTTTGCTAAACATACCTTGAGTTTTTTTAAATGGTACCTTTGTAAAAACCAAAAGTAATATTTTTACGGGCTATATAATATAGCCTATATTAATATTTTCGCAACGAATTCAGTGGATTTATGCCATAAAAATTAAGACAAAAAAAACGTAATTTTTCGACGTTAGTATTATTATTGCAGATGGTTATTCTTCAACGTAAACTACAGAGATTATGAATCATAATTTGTAATAAAAAGTAGCTTCATATTTGTTGCGAACGTTTTGGAAATTTATTCATTTCATTACCGATCGACACTTTTTTTCTACCTAAAACATATGTACAGAAAATTTGACAAAACCTATTATTTTGTTTTGTGAAATATAACACTGGTTTAAAATAGTAAAAACACTTTTAACAAGCTTTCGAATTTATCAATTCATCTTCAGGTTTCGTGTTAAAAGTAAAAACATTTTTTTGAAGCAGAATTTTCTCAAGTATTTCGTCATTTTAATTAATAATTTCAAGACATACGATTGCTTAATTAAAATGAAGAAATACCTGCGAAAATTCTGCTTCAGAAAACGTTTTTACTTTTAACACAAAACCCGAAGATGAATTAATAAATTCGAAAGCTTGTTAAAAATGTAGCTTTTACTTTTTTAACTTATTAGGCCTTCTTTTTTTGTAAGCCCAGAAATGCTTACATTAGCTAATACTTTAGGGCAATGGGCACATTCAAATTGAAATGATCAAAATTTCACATTTTTATTCTATCATTGTTAGAGTGGCCGCGGTCTAAAGCATTTCTGGGAAGGGCTAAAAATCAAGATAGCCATTTTGAAATTATAAAAAAAAATAAAAATCGGCATTAAGAGTAAGTGAAAATGGCAAAAATCGTAATTTTTTGACAAAATACGATTTTTTTTTGAAAAAACGTGGCAAGTCAATTCTAGTTTTCCTTAGATATGGTAGCCCTCACTTTGTTTACTATAATATTATTAGGTAACTTGATTAATGCGCGACCAATAGAGCTCCTGTTTCGCCAACGGCGTAACTGAACCCATTGAGTGAGCCAATCACAACGCAGATCAGAGGGTATATTCAGTAATAGGGTGTTACGCGTTGTGACAAAAACGGAGGCTAGAGGGGGTATACAAAATCCGAGGATGTCATTCTTCTTCTTTTTTGAAAGAATCCGAAAAAAAAAATTCCAAAAATTTTGCTCTCTAGCGACACCTGTGGTTATTTTTGAAAATTTTAAAAGTCATTTTCGTGTTTTCTGATATCGATTTACTCCAGAAACGAATTTTTGTTGAATTTGAGAAACTTTTTAACAAATTGAGTCCCTAGCTGACGGTCCCTACTCATAAGTTATGAGAGTCGAATCAGAAAAAAATTCATACTTATTTTTAGCGCGGGTCTAGGACGCCTTTTTCTTTTTAATTATTGAAAATACACTCTGCGCTATACTATAAAAATAAAACAAATTTTGAACCTATGAATTTTTTCATAAAAAAATTCGATTGAACAAAATAAAAATGTTAACAATCGTTTTTGGGTCATTTTTAGCGATTTTTGGAAAAAATTGTAAGAAGATTTTTTTCTCCTCAGTTACTTATCTATCGATCCCATGGGTCATTTGGGGTCTTTCAAAATCGGTCCTGACCGACCGCGGCTATCTAATCATTGTTATATTTTTGACGTTCGACTTAGTATTTAAAACACACAAGATGGTGCAAAAACATTTTTCACTGTTTTGAAGTGAGACAAAAAAAATACGGATAAGAGTCCGTCTACAAGTGTAAATGGAAAATTCTTCCAGGTTCGCCCCGATTTTGTAACATTTCCATTTAAAAAGCGTGAAAATTAAACCTGTTTTAATTAAGACAAAAAAGCAGCTCAATCTGAAGCTCTGGACAAAGTTGAAGTTCATCCTCTTAAAGATTTAAATAATGACAATCAGGGCGAAGACGACGAAGGACCAAAGGATAAATCTGTTCTGCAAGCCAAATTAACAAAACTTGCTGTACAAATTGGTTATGGCGGTTTTGTCGTCTCGGTTATAACCGTGATAGTGTTAATTGCAAAATTCTTGATACAAGGTTAGCTCATTTTTAAAATTTTTGTTTGCATTTCTTGATTCCGACAATATCCTGTTAATTGAAAAATTCTAGTGATTTTTTTTATAAAACATCTGAGATCTCGCGGGAAAACATTTTTGGTTCGCCTTAGCTTCGCGTTCACAATTATACTTAAAATATAGCATAATAATGCTATATTTATTTTTGAGAAATATGACCCCATTTTTTATTTGATACATTAGAGTGAAATTGTATTTAATTAAGTTATTTTTTAATACTAATTTCATGTACTAAACTGAGAGTAGAAACGGTGCAATTGAAAAATGATGATAAAGACCAATTTAAAAAAAGACATTTAAATGTTGGCTAGGCTTTCGATTATTACATGTATTTAAAACGTTTGTTTTTGAAGAGTGGTTTTGGATTAATTTTGAGCTCCGTTTTTTAATGACGACGCTTCGTTTTTTGCAATATTTATTGCAAAAGTATCCTTCAATAACCATTTTTGAATGTAATATAAGATGGATGGAAATAATATATTAAAAATAATAATTCATTTTTGACGGTACTGATCATTAACTCTGACAACAAATTATTTTCTAGAAGTTCAATTCGTATTATTTAGCATAAGCTTCTAGAAAATACTTTGTTGTTGTTCCTGTGGGAGTCAATGATCGTTGCTAATCTATACTTATGCGTTGAACAATCAGCGAGATCCAAGTTGTAATCTCAAGGTAGCCCATTTGTTTGATAAAACACCTTCAAAATATTTGCCGTTATATTTTCTGGGACACAATCTATTCGCAAAAATACCTAAACCCAAGAATCCATTTCCACCATTTNAGTGAAATGTATAAATTTGAGATTTTGAACATGAACAGGCGAAAACAAGAGTTCTAGAGCATAAAATTCCAATGTTTTTTTCTGGATCAGATTATTAAGGTCGAATTCTTCAAAATAATGAAAAAATTATTTTTTTGCATATGCCCAATCAAAATATAAATTTGCTAAACATTTTTTAATAATTTTTATAAGTTCAAATTTATACATTTCACTTTTTATACATTTCACTATCGACCCATAAAGGGACGTTAATATTGTTGTTTAAAAAGTAGAGTTCTTTTGATAGATCGCGAACGGGCTCCAGTTTTTAGCCAATTTTCTTCAAATAAAAAATTGAATTTGAGCGTTTTTAGCATAAAATATTGGAGCCCGTTCGCTTCGTTTTAAAAGCTCTTTACTTTAAAATCTGGACAAAAATGTGTAAGGAGCTAATTTTTTCTAGAACGTTCAAAACTTAATATTTTCTGTATTTGAAAGCGATAAGTGGTATTTTTAGAGTCCTGACTACCCTCGAAATTACTATTCTAGAAAGTCTTTTTTGTTGGCAGTTTGATTTTGAGTTTTGAAGCGTAGTTTTTATCGCAGAAATATCAAAAGAATATTTTCTGAAACTACATTGAATTCTGCGTCAGATAGGATCTTAAAATTTAATTTTAAATTAAAATAAAGAAAAAATATTTTTGTTCCGACGAAAATCAAATTCTCACTTGGGTTTCCTGGTTGGAGAAACTAAGGAAGTCTGTCAAAATTCTTTGAGCACACAGCGAATGATAATTGTTCGGTATTTACGTTTGTGCTACTCACAAAAACATTTTTTGACAATTGAGGGACTAGATAGGTTTTGAAAACTCATGATTTTAAGGCTAAAATAAGCGTTTTTTCTAGATTAATAGCGATATGCACTAAAATCGAAAATTCTTTGAGCACACAGCCCAAGATACGATCATTACGGTAATTTTAAAATAAAATTAAGTTCGATACCTCAAAAGGGAGGAGATAGACTTTCAATTTTTCAAAGAGAAACTTTTTGAACGTCATTTCCGGCGGACGTGAAAATTATGGACTAACTTTGGACCTGAGTCAAGACCAATTGACACAAATATTGTAATGCTGGTAAAATCATATCTTTTGCGTATCTATATCGAGCGTGAAACAGACTTCAAAACTACGTTTTTAGCCAATTTTGCGTTGACCACCCCTTAATGTCTGTTTGCGTTTTTTAGGCGAAAACTTACGTGGAGGTTCTTTCATTTCAATTATTTTTTCGACTTTAGTTAATTTAAAAAAAAATTAAAAACCATAATAATTTAGGGCGTATTTTTATTAAAAAATAAATTTTTCGAAAAAAGCTTTATTTTTTATCATTCAGTTTTTGGCGCCAGTGGTTCCGAATATCTCGCTGGGTTAAAATCTGAACATTATCTAAAGTGTATGGATGGTGAACAAACCGATTACATTGCTACCAACTGTTTCAAAGCAGACGATGCCGTAGATTATACCAAACAAGATTTCAAATGTTCTTCAATTTACTTCAAATATATAGTAAAATTCATCATTATCGGAGTAACGGTTTTGGTCGTCGCCGTTCCAGAAGGCCTCCCTTTAGCAGTGACAATTTCCCTGGCGTTTTCAGTAAAAAAAATGATGGCTGATAATAATTTAGTCAGGCATTTAGATGCTTGTGAAACTATGGGAAATGCGACCATAATTTGCTCTGATAAAACCGGTACTTTGACCACTAACCGAATGACAGTGGTCAAGTCTAGCTGGGGAGGCGATATTTATGACAAGACGCCAAAAGACGAATTGCCTAAATCACTCGTAGACACATTAGTGACCGGCATTTCGGTGAATTCGTCCTATACCTCGAAAGTTTTACCACCATTAGAAAAAGGAGGTCAGCCGCAACAATGTGGAAATAAAACAGAATGTGCACTTTTGGGATTTATCGAATCAATTGGAAGAGATTATGACTCGGTAAGATTTTTTGCTCAAGTTTAACCACTAAACTCGGATTAGAACATAATTCTGACCAGTTTTCATTTAGTTTTCGTGAATGCCGGTGTTTCGAAATTAGTTAAAATATCAAACGACATGCCGCGGCACTTTATTGAGTATCAATGATACTGTATCATGCAAAATTCTATAATTTTGCAAAAAAATTCAAAATTTTTTATACAGATAATCTGTAACAGCTTGTTGAAAAATAGTTTTTCAGTTAAAAATTATTTTTCATCCTGTTTTCAGCTCATTAGACTTCCTTATAATAGACTATATTATATAGACTATATAATATAGTACATACAGTATTGAAAAAAAATGTATTCTTAAATGTACTGCCCTGGGCTTGATTAGTTTTTCATGTTTTTGTGTATTAATTTAACTCGTCAACCTGAAAACAAAATCTCATTTTTGCCAAATCTGCCGGATTTATATTACAGTAGAGAGCTTTTAATATGACGCGAGCGGGCTCCAACTTTTAGCTATTTTTCTTAAAATAATTTATAAAAAATAAAAAATTAGCGTTTTTTATTATATAATAATATAATGAATCTCTTTATTGTAAAAAAAACGCAAAAAGTTTGTTTTTCTATAATTTTGTTGAAGAAAAATGGCTAAAAGTTAGAGTCTGTTCGCGTCCTATTAAAAGCTCTCTACTGTAGGCTATTAAAAATAAATAAATAATTATGAATAACTAGTATACTATGCGAAATTAACATATGCGAAATTAACACCAATAGTAATAATCGACTAGACATTTCAAAGGGATAGTTTGGAACTGGAACATAGTAACTTTTCTAAATTTACGACCATAGTGAAACTTTCAATACTGCGTGCCATTGCAGAGCCGTTTTTTCGACTTTCCATCAAAAATTACTGGTAAAAAAGCAAATCGAAAAAAGAAGCTTTGCAGTCGCACAAAGCCTGAAAATTCATATGATGGCCCAAAATTTAAAAAAAGATCGTATGTATCAGTTCCGATCTATCTGACCAGTTTATGGGCCTTAAAACAGACCGTTTAAAATCATTACCAGCATTTATTTAGGTCCGAACAAGATATCCAGAAGAATCGTTTTTCAAAGTCTACACGTTTAATTCTGCTCGTAAATCGATGTCAACAGTGTTAAAACGCAAAGACGGAAGCTATGTGATCTACACCAAGGGCGCGTCAGAAATTGTCCTCCGAAAGTGTACGCAAGTTTTAGACAAAGAAGGCGTAGCCATAAATTTTGGTCCAAAAGACCGAGAAAACATGATGACCAAAGTTATAGGCCCATTTGCAGACGATGCTTTGAGAACCATTGGGATGGCTTTTAAGGAAGTTGGTGCTGAAGAAAACGTTGATTGGGAAGACGAAAACGCTGTAATGGCCGGATTAACCCTTATTGGTGTCGTGGGTATTGAAGATCCTGTAAGACCTGAAGTACCAGGAATGCATTTAGAAATTTAGATTGAAAAAAAATCCGATAAAGACTTGTAATATGAACATTTTTTGGTGTCAAATTTCATTATTTGATAGTTTCATTACATTCCTTAGAAATTTCTAGCCTCATGACCAGGTTTTTATTACATTTTAATAATCCAGTAAAAAGATACAAAAACGTGTTGTATAATCCCGTGTGGGGTTGAATTTCATTTTTATTATTTTTCGAGATGATTGATTTTTTTCGACCCAATCCTGAAGTTTTTACAAAAATCCTTTGAGAAACCGCTGATTTCCGAAAAATTATAGGTAAAAACGTAAATCGAAAAAACCGGCTATGCAGTGCCACGTAGTTTGGAAATTGTATTATGACCATTTCAAAGAGATCGTATGAGTCTCTGAAATTGAAAAACCCGGCGCTGTATTGTTACTAACTTTTAAACGCCGCATTATGACTAGCGTTATCCCTTATGACAAAAAAGGTGATAAAATTATTTTTCGTTCCGAAGGTCGCCCCAAAAACAATTCCGGGTAGAAAAAAAATCAGCCTTAAGGGGGTGGTGTTAGTGATTTTTGGGATTTCAGAGGCTTCGTACGGTTAGAGAAATGCAGACTGGAAATTTTTGAAACAAACATTAGAAAGATCTATCTTTGATCTCACGATTCCATTTGACAGTTTAGTACCACTCTTACCAACCATCTGGTTAACCGCGGTTAAAGACGAGTCCCTCAGCTTTTTTCGAAGGAACAAGGATCTTAGAGCTTATATCGGAAAATTTTGAGATTTGGTGAGAATCTAGAAAATTGTCTGATTTTCGATTTTTGCCTCAGGGGTCAGGAATTTGGCTGAATGTGCCGAAAAAGGGACGTTTTGATAAAAGGCTTTTTCTGTGGAAATGCCAGAAAAGTCATTTTTGGAATGTAACAAGCCCTAGGAGTGGTTAACATCGAATCGGTCGTAATTTTTTTGAATTTTGCCCTGATTGGCTGTAAATCGACAAAAAAGTGCGCGAAAATGACAATTTTGAAATATAAAGTGATAATTGAAAAATTTAATGTCACCAAAGAGTCCTTGGGTATGATTTCCTGGAAACGATATTAGCAACTATGGTTTGATTTTGACCACAGCGGATTCTAGTAGAAAATTAAAGTTTTTCATTAAAATTATGATTTGATCTCTAGCACTGTGTGTGTTGAAAATCAGACCATAGTTGCTATATCGTTTCCAGAAAATCATACCTAAGAAATCTTTTGGTGACATTCAAATTTTAATTATCACTTTTATTTTCAAAATTGTCATTTTTGCGCACTTTTTGGTCAATTTACAGCCAATCAGGGCAAAATTCAAAAAATTACGACCGATTCGATGTTCACCACCCCTAGGGCTTGTTACATTCCGAAAATGACGTTTCTGGCATTTCCACAGAAAAAGCCTTTTATCAAAACGTCCAAAAAACACCCTTTTTCGGTATATTCAGCCAAATCCTGACCCCTGAAGCAAAACGAAAAAAACAGACCAATTCACTAAAATTCAGACAATTTTCTAGATTCTCACCGAACCTCAAAACTTTCCGATATAAGCTCTAGGATCCTTGTCTTCTGAAAAAAGCTGAGGGACTCGTCTTTAACCGCGGTAACCAGATGGTTGGTGAGAGTTGGTAGTAAACTGTCAAATGGTAATCGTGAGATCAAAGATAGATCTTTCTAATGTATGTTTCAAAAATATCCAGTATGCATTTGTCTAACCGTACGAAGCCTTTGAAATCCCAAAAATCACTAACACCACCCCCTTAAGTGCTCAGAAAATGAGTTTTTTAAACCAAAATCTGGTTCGGTCTCTAGTACCAGGAATTCAGAAATTAATATGCAGAAGTAAGCAAAAATAAATTACAAGGTGTTTTAAAAGCCACTTAAAGCCCTGGGGATTTGGTTAAGGCTTATCAGCACTTAATTTACGGGATTTCTTAACCCAGCCTTAGACCGGCGAAATGTTAACGCTTTAAAATACTGACCTAAATATTAGTAATTCATTTGATAATCAGAATTTAGGCGGCGTTATCTTTCGCATGAAAAGGAAATTATAAAAATGAAAAAACTTCCATGCGAAAGATACCTTCACCCAGAATTTAATTGTCAAGCTATCTTTTTTAAAATCATCCCACCCAGTTTTGTCGCAGCCATTTGAGAACATTTTTTGACAATAAGTAATTTTTGTCAGAATTTCTTTGGCATTTTTTTTGTAATTTACACATCTTAAGATTTAATGAAAAAATTAAAAACTGTGATAAACCTTAAGGGGGTACCAGCGATGTGGCAGACTGGCGTCAATTTAACTTACGAAAATAATTAGTTGGTTTATTTTTTTGTGCTTATTATCGTTAGCTGAACCAGAATAAATGTATATCAGCTCATTAAAATGTTTTTTTATNCCCCTTAAAAGTAAAAATTACTAAAGTCAAAATTATTATTTTCAGGTCCGAAGCGAAATGGGCACATATTGGGCTGATCGTGCAATTTATGGGGGATCGAAAATCGAAGCATTACAGAGTAAAATTCGAAATCAGGAAAATAACCTCTAGACAAGAAATTAATTGTAGAAATATGGAAACAGACGAAACATACGATTTTCATGAGCGAGATCTACGTAAGTTTTTTATATAAATTACGCAAAATATTAATGTAAAGGGACCTATGCATTTAATTTATTTTTCTACAAAACTACTGTACGCTATTTTTGTGAACCGACCAAAAAACCGCCATTTCTGAAAAGTGCAAGATAATCCGAAAATTTTGGAAGAAATGTCCATTTGGGCCCCGGTATACTTTTTGTGTTAACAATTTACTTTTATTTGAATTTATAACTTTTCAGGAGGAAAAATGTAAAAATATGTTCACTACCCCGGTTTACTACCTTTACAAAATCAGAGCTTTTTAGAGCTGTAATATGACCCCCTATTATTGATATTGTAATTTGCTCTAACTGGTACGATATTACAAAATTTCCATTTGAAGCCCGTGATTGAGCATAAACATGGGTTTTTAATTAAGCTGTACATCCGGTTTACTGTACATTACTGTATATTGACCGTAATGTTATTTTTGACTTGTTCGAATCTCGGCATGACCACACTTTTTCTCACTTCAACCGAATGAATTTCTTGAAGAAGAAAATTAAAGAACTTTCAAGAAATGCCTTTTTAAATAGATTGAGGTTATCGGTAAACCGGATTTTTTTATTTGTAGCTGAATACAAAAGAAAACGTTTTTCGATCTCTTCTATACTTTCATCGATATCTTCACGAACATGGCAACTCCATTACAAAAAACTACAGTCCTCGATACGTAACTGGTACAAAGCCCCAAAAAGCAGCATTACGAAAAAAAAATTAAAACGTACTTTTTTATATGCTTTTATATATTAACTCAAATTATTCTGGGTTTTGAAATATCAAAAATAGTACAAGTTGAAAAATTTTTTAACATTTAAATTCGAATTAAGTTACAAAATAAACCAAATTCTACTGCGTACGGACGGTTCATAACTGGTACAACTTTTTGGGTCGGTATTTCTACCAGTTAGGGATCTAGGACTGTACCTTAATTTTTCGTTTTTCAACGATATTTTTTTTCACTTTTAAATTTTAGAAACTGTTGTTCCACATGACAAGGGTGCCGTAGTTATGATCCTATCAGGCTCGCTATCTGGTAGTTTTGGTGAGGTTATCGATCGCCAAAAAGAAAGAGAACGAGTAATGGTCAGAATTTTCAACAAACATAAAGATGTTGAACAGATCAAATTTGATAACGTGTGCCTATTCAACGGGACAACTCATGATTTTTAAAATTAACTTCCTGCCATTTATTATTCTACACTTTTTTCTGCAATTATCTACCAGTGTGATTTTAGACGAAATATTCAAAAATTGGGAAGCCAAAATTTAATAAACTTTTTAACTTTAGTCATTTCAATGACCAGAAAAAATATTTGCTAATTTAGGTGTATTTAAGCCGCAAGAAATTGTAGGCGTAAAAAAATTGAAAATGTTTTGCTACACAATCTACTGAGTCGGTATCTCTTGACCCCAAATTGGTCTGAATGAAAAATACAGCCTGAGTGTATGTTGTGAAAACGCAACGTCTTGATTATGCGTCATAAGGGTGGTTGAGGAATTTCACCGAGCACAGTGATAAGCATAACTAATGGCGCATAAGTANGGTCAGTACCGGGAGACTTATCTGCAAAACTAAACCCCTCATTTCGGATTCTTTGAGTTGATGAGGTTAAACTTTCTCAAAAAGAATGATTCCGACCACGTAAAAAAAAAATTGGAGCCATCAAGTAGTCACAATTTGAGTATGAAAAAACAACCTTTCGGGCTATGAAACGCGCTATTAAGGTTGATATATTATTGATTTTTTGTTGTTTTTATACCGATCGCGTTACAAAAACTCAAAGAATCCGTACTGAGGGGTTGAGGTTCGCATATACATCTCCCGGTACTGACTCTACTTATGCCGCATAAGTTATGCCTATCTAGTGCAGTCAGTGAAATTCCTCAACCACCCTTATGACTCATAATCATGACGTTGCGTTTTTCACAACATATTTTTCATTCAGACCAATTTGGGGTCAAGATAAGTTAAANTAAACCTTTTGTTGACCCCACCAAGGCAATATATATATAGTAAGGACAAAAAAAGACGATTGGCCAATTTGGGGTCAAGAAAAGGTTTCTCCAATCTACTACCCATCATATCATGATGTTTTTTTTTAATTTTGGACTAGTTTTCTAGAGAAGTCTCATAGCTTCTGTGTTTGGCTGATTTTTCATCGAGAAAATTCAGAAACAGAGACAATTTCATACAATTGAAAAACAAACTTATGCTTTTTAATAAAAAAATATTTTTGTTACAACAAAACAAGATTAAACATGAAATCTACTGGTGTCAAATTACAAAATTTTATTTTTTAAATATTTAGAACCTATTTTAAGATTACGCACTTCTCGTGACAAAAATTTTTCTAGAATGTCAATCGAATTTGCAACCACTTTATTGGGTCGTAAACCAGTGGTCGATTTAGGGTTTGTCCTCGCCCACGAGCATCTACATATGAAATTCGACTGCAGTTTCAATCCCTCGCCCCATACAAACTTGCCCAGTGACCTGAGGTTAAAATCTATGACAAACGCTGAAGGTGCAATGCTTCGACAATTTCCTTATCATTTTCATGACAATCTTAATTTCACAGATACCGATGCTGTTTTAGAAAGCCTTCATAATTATCAAGAATTAGGAGGGGGCACTTTGGTGGAGGTCTCGACAATCGGATTACATAGGCAGGATATAAATTTAGCGAAAATTTAAAGCTGAAGCGTGTAAAATGGTACTCTTAAACTAAGGACAGCCATCTAAATGCCTAAAAATAGTTTCGTTGATATTTTATTTTCAATAATATTGGGGTAATATTACATGATAAAAAAATTAATTTTTATTAAATTTTTGTATATTTAGAATCGCCATACAATTTATCGGGTTTAACATTGGAATATAACCCCACGTTGGCTATTTCTTGTTATTTGACCCATTGGTGTCATATTACAGAATTTGACCTTTANAAATTCTAAGGTCGTTTTTTTTAAGACTGTCCAACTCAGGCCTCGGCAAGCCAGGCTTGACTTTGACTTGGCCAGGTGGTGTCAGATGTCAAAATAAATATTGTCAAAAAAATTTGTTAAAAATTTACCCCGATAACCACATTTTGAAAGGTATGTTCAGTTCTCGATTAACTTAAATTTACCGGTGTTTTCGCTGATTACCGGTTAACCGGTCAGTCGATCGGTAAGAGACATAGACTCTGGGATACAATTGGAATTTTTTTAATCGTATGTAGCTTTTTTGAGAACATTCGCTCCGATTGCGGATTGCGCTTAAAAAAAACCCCGCCAGTTTGATATTTTGAAAGATGTCGAGTCAAGTCAAGCCAGTGAAAAATTTTTTGGTGACGTCAAGCCAGTCACATTTGCTGGCTTGCCGAGCCCTGGTCCAACTGTGATTTCGACTGGGAGAACCAGACAAGATAGCGACAAATGGTTTTTTACATGTGAAACCTTGGAAAAAAATATGCGGTAGAAATTTTATTTGGCTCTCTAGGTTGATCACGTGACCGGAAAGCAGTCATCAAAATTTCTCAAAATTACCGAAAAAAAGTTTTTTTGCAAATTACCGGTGAATTGGTAATCACCGGAAGAAAATAAAAAATTTCACCACTACAAATTCGGTCAAGATTCAGATGCAAAAAACCGTTTGTCGGTTTCATGTCTGGTTCTCTCAAAACATATACCCCTTGAGGGGGTTGTATACCAAAAATTGTATACCAAAAATTTTGCCTGGCTTGACATATTTCAAAAAACATTTTTTGAAAGATATTAGAAAAAAAACGACTAAAAATGGGGTGATTTCAAATTNCATTTGAAAAAGATGATCTGCTGTGAAGCTTGATATGAAATAAATAATGAGGTGAAAATAGTGAGACTTATAAAAAGCGAAGATTTTTAACTGATTATCTTCTATTTGGCAAGATCATCCCTTTTTAAATATTCATTATTAAAATAAAATTAGTGCCAAATTTTTCAAAACGCCTGTTAGACGCAAAATATACAAATTTTTGTCTAAAAAATCGAAAAAATGGAGCTTATGAAGCAGTAATTATAAGCCAAAAGCGTAGGATATAAAATAATTTTTTATTTACAAAGAAGCCCACTGGCCAATTGATCTACAGAAAGGACAGTGATTATTGGTGAGCATTATTTCTTTGCACCTTATACAACATTTGTGGGGGCTTTCTTTTGTCTCACAAACCTTTCCGCGTTTTGAAAGAAATAACATGCAATTCCTTCATTATAACTTATTTAGTGTTCAAAAATTGGTCAAAAGTCTGAAAATCTTAATGATTAATTTCAACCATATGTGATTATAAAAAAGGTTTAAAATATCTGTCTGGCTATGGTTTTTTAGGACATAACACATTTTTTTAACCCTTGACAATCACATGTGGTTGATATTAATCAGTATAAGATCCCCATAATTTTTATTTTTGTAAAAACTTGTAATTTAAGTCATTTTGATAATAAAAAACATATCAAAAAATACTTTTTTCGTTATCAAGTAAATTCATTACTTAAAAAGTGAGAATTTTCAAAGGTATAATTTAAAAAATAGGAAATTGAAACGTATGCTGATCGATTTTGACTATATGTGATTGCCGTAAATAGCTTATTTTTTATCGATTTGCTAGAAAACATCCCCCAGTTTTTGGTCAAGTCAAGCCAACTCAAGCCAGCAAGCCTGGCTTGATATTAAAGCCAAGTCAAGGGTCTATTGGGTCAAGTCAAGCCTGGCTTGCCGAGGCCTGGTATACGCAGTCCATATCTTCTGAACTCGTAGTACTGTCAACTTGATTTCACCATTTTTGATCTCAAAGTGGCCTGTTAAATCATACGAATTTTAAAAATTGTAAAAATCAAAAATTTCCAAAAAAATATTGAAATGTTTTCTAAGTGTCTAAAATGAGAAAATGTTTTTTGCTCTTGCGCGAGAACGGTAAATAAGTTGGCCATAGTTTATAATCCCGTTTCCAGAAACATGATAGTTGCGAATCGTTGGATACTATTGAAAATTTCATACAATGACCTTGAGCTCAAAAAATAATTTTCAAATGTGATCCTGGGAGTTAAGAGCTGAAATTAAAACTTCGGACACTACCAGTTTTTTCTCAATTGTCTCGAAAATGTTCAGTTTGTATAAAAATAGATTCGTAAATACAATGAAAAAATACGATTTTAAGGGTATCCCGGTCCCTAATTTGACATATTCTCGATAATATATTAGCCAAACACGGCTTCAAGGATATTATTCAGATTAGCCAGTTTGTAAAACTAGCCTTCATCTTGCTCCTCTGAAGTTATATTTTAAAATAAANCGACCCGGAAAAATCCGATCCCTGGCACCGCCTTCGACTTAAAAATTTGAGAAAAGTGCGCGAATGTTGTTTTTGCTTACCCATATAATTGTTGTCCTATATAAACACCTCCGTCGTCTTCATTTCGCCGCCAGTTTGGAATGTGCTCATACACCGCTTGCGACGATAACATTCGGAAATCAGAATTAACTTTGCTTGTATCGTGTTCGTCGATTAGATCAACGATTCCGTCGTCAGTTTCGATTGTGATCCGATCCTCTTCTAAACTTCGAATTGATCCAATCCACCCGTTAAACGCAACCTACAAAATTATGATATTACTCAAAACTGAAATTAAATAAAAATTAATTTTTACAGTACGTCACATTTTTGCTCCCGTTCTTGATTTTCGCACAATTGACTATCCGCCAATCAAAACGTTCAAATTTGGCAAACACGTAGGTGCTTCCCAAATTTAAACGTTTTGATTGGCGGATAGTAAATTGTGCAAAAATCAAGATCGGGAGCAAATATGTGACACCCTGTACTATTGAAAATACTTTGGTTCTTTCTTTAGGACAGACGCAGGTCTTCAGGTATTTGCGTCTGTTCTAAAAAAATACATTTATGCCTAGGGTTTGGACCGAGAGAACCAGAGGACATGTTTAGAAAACAAACAAAAAAAATTTCATAATTTCTTTTTTAACATTCATTCAAAATTCTTTCGGTTATTTTTGTAAGGGGGTTTTGGCGGAGGTAGATGGGTCTCCAACTTAGCTTTTGAGTCATAAGAAGTAACAGCATTATTAATATTTTACTTCAGTAAAAATAAACTCAAGTTTATAAAAATCAGTTAACTTCCGAAAATTTGAAAATAAAAATTTCGAAAATTATCCAAGTTATTTTATATCACAAAATGTGATTTCGCTTCACGGAGATTTCCAAAAAATTTTTCAAAAAATTATTAAGACCTTGGGAAAGGCAACATTCAAATTTCGTATTGTTTTTCAAATAGAGCTCAAGAGCGCCCCTAGTAAAAAAAAAAAGACGTCGATAGCGATCTAGCCGAGCGTTAGAATATTCTTATATCAGGATTACCAATATTTTCTATGTTTTTCACTTAGATTTAGGACTAGAATATTTTTTTCCAAAAAAGTGGGCTTATAGCGACTTCGCTAAGATTATTCCATATAAGTTCGTGAATTGTTTTTAGCTTAAAAATTTGAACTAAAAGCGCCATTTTTTTGGTTGAGCCTCAAATCCCGTAGGGTACCTCCTTAAATCAGCTTTAGAATTTTGTTTCTATTCAAAAGCTCTGCCTGAATACCTGAAATCGGTCCGAAGACTATTTATGAGATGTGCGTAGGCGTGCTTACCTTGTCCCCTTCGTTTAGTCTGACAAACGGGCGAAATCTAGAACACGAAATATTTTTCATTTCAAATTCGGAATCGAGAACTCGAACTTCGCAATTTGCTTTTACATCAATGACGGTCCCCAGCTCACCAGTCCGATTCCGACGAACCAAATCACCAGGAAGAATTGAACGATCCTTAAATGTATTTATTGTTTGAACAGTTTACCTCTCGGATCGACAAGGGCACAATTTAAACTTAAATAGTCCACCGCTACTAGATTCACCCAAAACAGAAATTGAAAGACTGTTTTTTAACCGGTGTACAATTTTACTGTGGTTTCTGTCTATAAGGACAGGTGAGATATTCCTAAATTGACGATCATGCCTTCACAAATTATTAAAATATAGTAAATACTATAGTCAAACTAGAGGGTTTTTGACTCGAAAACCATTATTTTTGGTTCCGGAAAGTGATTAAATTCACTAAAAAACTACCGTAAGAACAATTTTGGGAAAATTTTCTAAATTTGAAAAAAAATTTTGAAGCCCTTATTTCGTTTAAATTGTCGATGAAAATGGTAAACCCCGTTCTTTAACCATATTTTCACGAAAAGAGGTATTTCATAGAAATTTTAGAAAATATCCCAAATTGCCTTTAAAGACGGACATATCAAAGTCAAAAACCGTGGGTTTGGCCATATTTTCTCCAAATTGTCCTTGTAGAGGGTGGCTTATTGACAGAAACCACGGTATTTTTAAGTTGCCAATTGAGAATTAAAAATATTTTACATTCGCATGAAAATTAGGCAGAAAGGTAATTTGGTTTGCGCAGCTGCGCGAAATAAAAGCCCTTCTGATTTGTTTTGTGTCTATATTTTTTCATTAGATCAAAAAACACTGAAATCGCCTGAATTAAATAAATCTGGCTTTAATTTCGTGAAACTGAGGCAATATTTACAAAATTGCTTTTCGTCCCAATTTTAATGCGAATGTAAAAGTTTTTATTCTCACTTTTGAAAATGGAAAACCCGAAACGTCAATTGAAACTATTTTTCAATAGAAAAATTATAATATAATATATATTACAGTACTTCTTGGCATTTTCAGATTTGGGTACTTGGTGTTATTTTTTATTGCGTAAAATAAACAGGAAATAACTCCAACTACCCAGATACGAAAAGTGGCATAAAAGGCCCAGCAAGTACCGTAATAGATTTTTCAATGAAAATGACCAATTTATGTACTGTGATTTCTGTCTATAAGGACAGGTGAGATTTTCCCAAATTGTCCTTAGCAAAATTTTCCCAAATTGTCCTAAGCTAATTTTCCCAAATTGTCCTTAGCAATCTGTCCTAAGCTATTTTGGTCATATTTTTAAAAAGCGATAATTTTTAATATTATTAATAAATAAAATAGAAAAATATAATATAGGCTATATTTAATAATAAAGCACATTTTTTGTATACAGCATTTAACCCGAAGGTAGTTTTTTTAAACTCCACCCACCCTACTCAGTCCTTTTTCTCGAAGAGTATACCAGATATTAACCAACGGTTTTTGACGGTGTAGCCAAGTAAATTTGTGGCGACTAAAATGTTTTTCCTGGTCAACCGGTAATTAATGTTCTAAACCATGAGTTCAAGGGTTCAAATTCTCAGTCAGCTCATTTTTTCTGTTTATTTTAATCAAATGTATGTATTTTTGATAATAATTGATAAGTTATTACTGATGAACATTAAAGTGTAAAGAACAACATTTTAAATTAATTTATTTACGAAAAAAAAATATTTGTCGAAAATTCGCCTAAAAACCGGTATTTCGCAAAAACCGGTATTTTCAAAGGTTAATTACCGGCTAACTTTTTAAAGGAGAAAAAAACAAAAAAAATCGGGTGACACAAATGTCCTTGGATACACATAGCAAAAAAACGTTTGTTGATATCTGGTATGGTCTTCGAGAAAAAGGTCGGAGTAGGGTGGGCGGAGTTAAAAAAAGCTACCTTATTATTTTTTTTTCGTGACTAGGTTTACCTTTAATTTCAAGGATTTAATAGGTTTTTGTTCTAGAACATGATTTGGATAAGTATAAATTTTGGCAATATCTGCGGATAATTCGCCTTCACCACATTCTTCCATTATATCTGATTCTGCATCTAAGCCGGAAACTTCGACAACTCCATCGATTTCATTTCCACTTTCTAAACAAATATTTATTCTATAAAGACAATATGACCAAAACCCACGCTTTTATATTATCAGTTCCCTCTGTAAGGACAATATGGACGAGCAAGGACCCGTCCTGATTCTTATTTTTGTATATACACTATATTTTTACCAAGAAGTTTTAAGCATAACTTTACTATTTTTTGCCGGTTTTAGAATTTAGTTCGGATCATTTTTTACCGACTTACAAAGGAATTGGAAAAATCTAGACAAAATGACGTCATAGGCGTGGTATTGTGCGGGGCTAAGACCCAAGGGGGTTAAATGTAATGTTATTTTTTCAGGAAAACATTCACTTGGGAGTAGAACAAACGGTGATGGGCCATCACTGGGGTCATACCCGGGGGGAAAATCGTCTTTTTATACAAGACATTGATCAATGAATGAAACTATATCCATTATTATCCCCGGGTAACACTAAAAACTTATTTGCTTGTTAAAAGAATAGGGAATAAGTTTTTAGTGTTACCCAGGGATAATAATGGATATGACTTGTGCATAATTTCAAGAAAGAATTTTTTGAAAATAGAAAAAATCGGGTGAGTTTCCGGGGCAAAATGACTTTTTAAACTTCAAATTGGCGATTTTGGTAGCGTCTCATAGGCGCTCAATCGGCTATATATTCTTATCAGATAGCCCTTAAAATTTGACTCCGAATAAGACAAAAAATATAAGCGGAAAAGGACTCAGAAATATGCATTTCAATTTTTATGTGTCCACCTACGCATTTTTGATCAAAATTTTAAAAATAATTTTTTTTTCAAAGTAAAGCTTAACGTTTTTTTAACGCGCGTTCTTTAATATCGCAGGAAAAAACGAATAATAAAAATAACATAAAAATGCGTTACAAAGCCCTAAAGTCTATTTTTCGACACTCAAATTACAACCACAGGTGGGTCAAAAAAAATTTTCGTCTTCAGAATCCTTTTTTTTGAGACGGTTTCATCCCATAAGTCTAAATAATTATTTCTGGCACCGTTAGTTTTGCAGGTTGTCCCCCGGGTATCTAAAAGAGTATATCTAGCCTAGATGGAAGAGATTTTTTGAAATTCGAATTTTTTGCGGATTATAACGGTTTTTCCAAAAATGTCTTAAATTTCCTCATTTTCGAACCTTCATCGACTTCTACCATGGAAAAATCACCTCCGACAGACTTTAAGGGGGTCGTGGTCGCAAAATGGTAATTTTGTACTCCTCTTAACCAGAATACTAAACTGCTTCGAAACTTTTGAGAATAGCCATTTGGTAGATTTATCCTTAATCTACAAAAATAATATATCAGCATAATTTTTGGCTGACCCTGGTGACCACCATGCGGCGAGTTTTAGTACAACCTAATCAAATTTCAAATCCCTAAGGCTTTTAGAGCTCGCATACCATTCTACGCAAACTTGGCATGAACCACAGAAACAATAATGC
>SCLH01000556.1:5327-77258 GCA_004367855.1 Oikopleura vanhoeffeni | reverse complement strand
GCAGGTTTAAACGATTTTGATTGGAAGCTCTAAAGGTACCAATCAAGCTTTAACTTTAGAGAATTTTTGATTTACCAAATTATTCGGATTTTGGTTTAAGTGACCACAATTTTGAACTTTTTTAATATGATGCGTCATAACTAGAGTTCGCAAAAAAGTTCAAATCAAAAACAAAGTTATAAATTACCGAGTGACCAAAAAATTGGGCACTTAAAGCGCGCGCTTTAAGTGACCACAATTTTGGTCACTTAAAGCGCGCGCTTTGAGTGACCACTTTTTGGGCACTTGAAGCGCGCGCTTTAAGTGATCAATTTTTGGGCACTTAAAGCGCGCGCTTTAAGTGACCAATTTTTTGGTCACTTAAAGGTCACTCGGACAAATATGTTTCGGGTTTTTTATCGGAAACAGAATTTCGAAAGTTTTTGCTTAATTCTAGAAAAATCGCATTTTAGTAAACCGGAAGTGAAAACTCGGAAAATAAAAGTCGTCGAATTTAGTCGAAAGTACGATCAAATTAAAGTTTGGGAGATGCCGAGAAGAAAATCTGCTGACACCTTTTTGCTATTTGAGTTTTTCTGGTCGAAAATTGGGTTTCAATGTTTTCCAAACTCAGAAAAATTCTCAAAAAATGAAAATTTCGAATATTTTTGAGATTTTTTTTTTGTTTTTCTCGAATTAGTTTACGCTTTCTGAGTGGTCCCTAACAATGTTGTGCTATTTTTACAACGGAAAGTACCCTAAAAAGAGTACGACCGCTACCCCCTTAAATGGCCAGAAATGATATACAATTACATGATAACTAAAGCTTTGTAGAGTAAAAACGGCCGAAATATTCACAGGATTTGTTAGTAATGATGGATTTTCGTTTTTGCATCCGTACAGTTTCACTCTGTCATTTTCATGAAAATAAGTTTATTCAGCTTTTTTATGCAAGTTTAAAAAGTATGGGTTACTAAAAACTCCTTATAATACCATACTTATTACTAAATAATGATTAAGAGGTCTTTTCAGGAAATAAAATTTTATAATCTTCTGTGGGAATTCGATGGATTTTTTAGAAAAATCCCTCAAAATCTCCGAAATAATCCGAATTTGAAAAAATCCCTTCTATGTAGGCTAGATATACTCTTTAAGAGACGAAGCCTCAAAGAAAAAAATATGGTTGCCATCACCGTTTGTTCTAAATCGCTAAAAAAAAAGTTCGAACTACACTACTCTGTAAATTTAAACTACCTTGATGCAAATTTGTTTCCTCCAGATCAACCCGGATTATACGGGTCGCAAGCAAAATGGAAAATTCTATATTTTGGTTTTTGTGTCATTTTCATCTAGATTTACTTCAAAATTTTTATACAAAATTTGTAATACAAATTTAAGAACAAATTAAAATCAGTCTCACCAGATTAAGAAAATCTGGTCGTTTTTTACCACTTTGTCAGCCAAAATTTTTACATGATTAGGCTTTTGAAAACGACTCATCCGATTAAGTTCTTCGATAGCTCAAACTGAGCTCAAATACAGTGTATGTAGTGAATAAGAAAATAAGAATAAATTGGACATAATCGGACCATTTTTTGTTTTTTTCTGATATTACTGAAATTTTTAAATTATCAGTTTTTGTTAAAAAAAGGAAACAATGGCCGGATTCGCACTAATTTTTTTCAATTTAGTTTTCTTTAAAACTTTTGCTCAGTTTGAGGCTCAAACTTTGAGCTATCTAAAAACTCAACCGGATAAGTCGTTTTCAAAAGCCGAATTATATAAAAATTTTGGCAGAAAAACTGGCAAAAAACGACCATAGGGCCCCGTAATTGATACACCAAATGTAATATTCAGTGAGTTACATGCATAAATGTAACAACTGATAAATTTCCGGATTTTAACCAGAAAATAACCGATTTTTAAAGTAAAAATTGTTGTCGATTTGAACCATATTACTAAAAATCGTTATGAAAATTGTTTGAAACGCACTTTTCCAATAGCAAAGTGCCCGAAACTGGTAAAAACCGGCATTTTCAAAAAATTACAAAAGCGTACATTGTCTTTGTCAAATGAGTCCGAAATATGAAGTCTAGTAGACGAAATCTTACCGTCAGTATATGAAACGACATCTCCTTGGTAAACAACATTGTTCTCCATATTTTCTATTTGTTAAATAAATATTTTTCTCTCAAAATTTGTTTCTAACTGGAAAATGAAATCTAATTTTCGAGACAAAAAAAATCATTATTTTTCATCAAATGACAATATGCGTCATCACGAGGTTCTCTGTCCCGTCAGCCAATCACAAGACGTCTTTTGTCTACAAACAAAATAACGATTTCGAATCGGAATTTATTTTTTGATTTTTGAAATCACTAAAATGGCGAAAATTTCCTCAAGTTGGGTTTTGCGGAGGTATCAGCCTAACAAAGAAATAACTCGCGCGACCTCAAAATCAAGGCACCATAATGTTTTCTTTCAATTTTTTAAAATGATTTAATTTTTGTGTGTGATNAATTAGCTCTGGTCTCTCTTCAAAACGTATAATTCTTTCGCCTTTTACTAAAGAATTCCGTGGAGAGGGGCACTCTTATGAGTCTTTGATTTTTTCTGAAGCCCTGATTTTATCAGGGCAGTTACCACTAAATGCGAGTTAGTATAGTCTACAACCCCGTAAATAAAGCATGGATTACCAATGCAAATTGAATCGTCTTAACCAGTACCAGCACGGTTTCTTGCAAAAAGTGCACATTTTTAAATTGATCAAGATTCTTGGTAAAGCAAGACAAGCACGAGTGGAACCTGATTTTTCTCATGGGTGACACCTCTTTTGCGGGATAAACATTCAGGGGGGAGTATTTCCTCCTGAGAAAATTATAAAATTCGGTAATTTTCTGTAAAGCTAGCTAACACAAAAACAAAACTTTATGTCAGGCACTTTTTGATGACCCATGATGTCCTCAAAAAGTACCTGCCATAAAGTTTTGTTTTTGTGTTAGCTAGCTTTAAAAAAAATTACCGAATTTTATAATTTTCTCAGGAGGAAATTCCCCTCCCTGAATGTTTATCCCCTAAAAGAGGTGTCATTACATTCGCTAAGGCGTAAGTGCGTAACGTTAAATAAGGGCAATGCGTAGGCCCAAATAGTGGCTGGTCGCGGAACATGAATATAGGCGGAAAATAATATAGTTTTTCCGACGAATAATTGCTAAAAAACGGTGGTTTTTTCCATATTCTGGAGAGAATATAGCAAAATTTGAAAAAACTGCCTAAGCTAAAGCCTACCACTTATGCAAGTTATGTCAAAATTTCAGCTCAATTCAACATTAAACCTGAGAGCAAATAGTTTCAGCATTTTGACGTAGAATCTACCCCTTAGATCTTCTAGTCGCTTATGTGAAGGAGTTTACGTATGTCAACAAAAAAATGGGATTAATTCAGAGTGTGATACCTTGAAGCTAAAGGATGGTTTCATAAGATGGCTGATCTTACTAGTATCCTGAGACCCCTGCATTGCTAATTTTTTGTCGGAAAATTCAATTCTAGCGACCAGTATCCCCTTAACAATATGGCAATAGTATTAGTTTCACTTGTCGAGATTCAAAGCATTGCTTTTAACGCCACCAGGTGAAATCGGATGACAAAACAAATGCTTCAAAACGCTTTTTGCGTCTTTAGAGTGAGAAAAAATCGAAATTTTTTGAAACAGTGTACGTTTTTTGTGTCGAAAATAATATAAGTATAATTATAGGCTAAAATTTGGTTCGTGTGTCGAGATACAACAAAATGCTCTTTAGACCACCGGTGGTGCCGGGTGTTAAAATTTATATTACGAAAATATTTCTCTCCAAAATCCCCCTCCCATTTTGTAGGTTCATATTTGGTTCCAATGCAATTTTAACTGCATAAAACAAATAATTGCACCCAAATAATGTAATTCCGGTCTGATGAGCAATTTCTCAAAGTCACCAAAATTCTTGAAATTAAAAATTTTGGTAACTTTATGGGGTATGTTATACATACCGTATGTAACATACCTAGGCCTCCCGAGCAAAAAATCGTGAAACTTTGAGACTCATAGGACTTTTTCATTGAGTAGCTGATTTTTTGCTCGGGAGGCCTAAACATACCGTATGTTTCGATATTCCGCTGGCGAAAATAATACTTCCGCAATATATTTTGGTACCGGTGTTTTAAAACACAGCGGTGCAGGTGGAGGTTAATTACTAATAAGATTTACTAATTTATGACACAAACGGTTCGGAATAAGCAAAATTTTATTTGACATACAGTATGGTTCTCTTTTAGGTTGACTCCTGACTGTGACCGTCCATCTTGACTCTATATAATTACCACACCAGGGGGCGCCAGGTGTGGTGAGGGGCGCGCTGCACATAATAGAGGCAGGTACTTTGTTATATATTATCGTTGTACTATAGTATATATAATCCGTGATAAACACATGATTTGAAAAAAAAATTATTATAAAATATATAAGAATAATTAAATTAAATGAATTTATTTTGTAAATGAATTTANCAAATGGCTCATTTGCGTGTAACACCCTATGCTCCTGTATATGAAATTCCCCCACATAAAAAATGGGCACACTCAGGCCGCATTTTACTTTCCTGTAGAACTCTCGGTAACTGCGGCGATAGCTCGGATTTAAAAATGATCACGACCACCTAGGGGTTACCATATTTCCAATTGGCGGAAGTTTCTCTTCACAGCAGTTGCCATATGGACTATCACTAGATTACTTTATGTTAAATTTTACCTTTTAACATTCATTTAACAAATAAAATTCATTTAATTTAATATTATATAGTATTTCGATAAATAATTTTTTTTTCACAATCGCCTGTGTTGTCATCACGGCAGTTATATAGTATACTTATAGTACACGATAATATATAACAAAGTACCTGCCTCTGTTATGTGCAGGCGCGCCCCCTCACCGACACCTGGGCGCCGCCCTGGTGGGTGTATCTATATAGAGTCAAGTGACGGTCACCAGCTCAGATCAACCTAAAAGAGAACCATACTGCTATTGTCAAATAAAATTTTGCTCTCTTCCGAACCTTTGTTCGTCACTAAATTCAGTCTCCATTAAAGGAACCATTACCTCCACCGCGCACGCGTGCTGTCTTTACAAAACACCGGTACAAAATAATATCTGCGAAGTGATAGTTCCATCTCCCTCAGCCGGAATCATCGAAATCAATTGCGCTATGCTTTAGTCTCCCCGAGCAAAAATCACTTACTCAATGAAAAAGTCTATGAGTCTCAAAAGTGCTTTCACGATTTTTTTGCTCGGCAGAGGCCTAGGATGTTACATACGGTATGTCATAAACCATACCCCATTGAACAGTTACCAAAATTTAATTCAAATTTTTGGGACTTTGAGAAATTACTCATCCAGACCGCGATCTACCATGTACTTTAGGCTGCCAATTATCTGTGTGTGTGTCGGAGGTGTATTGCGAACCAAATATCAACTACCACAAAATAGGGAGGGGATTTCCAGAGAGACAAGGATTTTCCGTAATACTAAAATTTTAACACCCGGCAGCCAACTGGTGTATGCTCTCTGATAGTTATGAATAAACGGAAAAGTACATTTTGTGATAGAAAAATTTGGAGACCAAAAAATTTCACGGTGGTCGACAATTTGCTGTAACACCCTTCCACAGCAAGTCATATCCGGACTAAAAAAGAAACATACTGATAGATAACCTGAACATTATTTCAAGTTCAATGGAAAAGTCATCTTATCGCTTCGTAAATATTATAAAAAAATCAAAAGGACTCTAGTCGCTAGAAATAACTGATCATTTATGCCTAATCCTAAAATAATTACATTTATTAGAATTAGCTTGTTATTTGAGGGATTATTAATCGGACGTCAATAATTAATCTTTTGGCTTTTAAACAATTTTAAAATAATAGATTTTGGCACTCGAATCAGCCATTATCTTAGTACACATCTGTGCGCCATATCAATTTCTTCAAAATAATATATCAGATTTTGCGGATAAAACAGGCTTTATAAGCTTAAATTTAATTTAATTGAAAGAAATCTCACAACAAAATTGTATTTTTAAAAATTAAAAAATGTAACATTCATAAATTTATAAATTCAACCTGGCGCAAGTCACGTTCACGTATATCCTATTACGAGGAAGGTAGATCAAAATTGCCTAGGTAAAAATACAAACCAATTGTGTGTTCAATTCAGGGATTTGATTGGTTGGTTGGCCCGTCTCACTCTCGTTTGTGTTTGGTTTGTATTTTTACCTTGTAATTTTTACCTTGTAATTGGTTTGTATTTTTACCTAGGCATTTTTGATCTACCTTCCTCGTAATAGGATATGTCTACTCGATCAGCAAGAGCGTGACTGCAAAAAAAACGATTTGAGACAAAAAAAAATTTCAGGAATTTTGAAGAAATTTTATTATTATTTTTGGCTTTCAGAAAAAAAGCTCAAAAACACTAAAGTTAAGGTTTTTTTCAAAATTTATAACAAATTTCAAGAATGAATGATTGCAGCTCTATGATTCTCATTTAAATAAAAAAATACAACCTTTTCCAAATGTTTTCATAATATCGTAAATTTTTCAATGAAATTGTTCAAAAATCTTTTGAAAGTCTCGAAATTTAGCATACGAAAATTTAAGGGGATTGTGAGTCCGTGAAAAAATTTTTTGGAACCACGATAGCTGAATTGAAATTCCATATGTACATTATCGAGCCGGAAACCTAGTAGGTGAAGGGATCGTTTCGTTCTTAATGTTAATTCATTAGGTCTCGAGTTCAAATCTCATTGAAGCCACATATACTTTTATCACTTTTTGGTTAGAATGCGTAACCTCAACGTTAAAAGGAGTAGTGGCTACGCATTCTAACCAAAAAGTGATAAAGGGATATACTGGAATCAGTATGAAATCTGTATTTACTGAGTTATTTTTGTATCACGGGTTATTAATAAACCATATGGATTACCGGACCTCAGAGTACAAATCCTTAATATTAGAATAAGAAACTATGTTTTGCTATAAAGTTTAACCTTTGTATTTTAACATATTAAAATTTGGCACAGAAAACGATGAGCCGTGAGAATTTGTACAAGAAGTTGTGACAACTTAGTTGTTTTTATATTTGAAAAGTTGAAAATTTTCGATTTTTCGACGAATTACTCTTTACTCATTACTTTGACACTGTATTGAGGGGGAAAATTTACCAGTTAAAGTTTTGAATCGAGAGTTTATATACGGATCTGTCTCTAAGCAGCGAGGGATTGTGGGTGCAGAGTGCTCGAGAGCTGCTGAAAATTTAATCGTTTTAGACTCAATTACAATCAACTTGGGGCGCAGCGACGTTTGTCGCAAACTATTAGTCATCTTTTCTTATCATGTTGATGAGACAGCCAATCAGAGCCCTCCGTTATGTCCACGCTTGTAGCGGTGCTCTCCGAGTTGATCGTATCTTATGTGTAAATATGAAAATATTGCCGAATTTGACTACAGTAGTTACTCTGTTAGAATTACCCCTATTGGAGTTACCTTTTATCTGTTAGAGTTACCCTTTTTTCAGAAGTTCATGTCAGTTATCTGTTAGAGTCACCCGTTATAGAAAATCTCAAAAACTCTAGCTTTTCAAAATTACATTTCAATTTTTTCCCTACAGTATTAAACAGAATTACTGTTGTTTTTGGCCAAACGGGAAAAATCGAGAGGGGATATTGAAATTTATCCTACTATTGATTTCATGCCCAACTTTTAGGTTTTTAGTAAATATATAATTTGTAACTGTTTATGTATTTTCTACAGTTCTATATTATTTTATGGAATATAGTTGCTCTAATTTCATCACATTCTAAGCGATTGACGGGCGAAATTTGGTATACGCGTCCAAACTTCAATTCTGAAAAAATATTTTTATTGAACCCAAATTTCTCAAACTTTACTGTGATTAAAGAATAATTTAGAATAAAACAATAGCGAAGTTGCACAAATTAACGAACTGTTCATTAACTCGTAGACTCGACTTTTAGCCAACTATGTGCCGCAACACCATTTATCGCATTTTTTACGACGCTTAATCATAATGAAAGATCAGTTATTAAAGTTATCGATAAACTTTGAAACAAAATGACGTTTTGCGTTTTTTTTTGAAAATTTTACTGTATTACAGTACTAGTTTTTTGCAAAAATTATTATAATCACAAAATAATAAACCTTTCAGTCGTGATCAGAAAAAATTCTAAGACTTTTTTCCCATACCACTATAGCCCCAAAATGATCACAGATGACCGAAATATATGGAAGGATAAAGGTGGTAAAAGTAAGTTACTTTTTTTCCAAAAACTGCTTAAATCAATTTTCTGAAAGAGTGAATGTGGTTTCCCCATTTAAAGTATTTTAAGGACTTTTTTCCATTACAACCAAAGTCAAAAGCGATTCACGTGACTTCAATTAGCGAATTAAGGTTTTGCGTGAAAGTAAACAAATAGTGATCAAAATTACGCCCGAAAATCTTTTTGGGCAATAAAACACTAGAATTCAAGAGTTTTAACATAATAAATTTTCCAAACCACGTCACGTGATTCTTATTTTCAAAAGAAGGATTCCTTTATGACATATTTCAAACCTTAAATTTTAAACTTATTCGTCACCTGATTTATCTCGAACATTAGTGTAATGCGAAGAAAGTCTTAAAGCGTGTCTGAAGTTCATCCCCAATGTTTTTTTATGTAATTGTGAGACTTTACAAATTACCCTTTATCGGTACATGTTTTTGATATTATATCAATAATTACGATTAATTTTTTTTTAATTCAAGATTTTGTTTGTATGATTTGGAAAATTGCTCGGTTTAGACTAAGCGCATTTCTAGAATCAGAACTTCCGATAATTAATCCACATTGAATCTATGAAGGGTTTCGCCTACGTTGCGTATGCGTCCAGTATGTCTCGCATTCTGTTCCCCATTTTAATAATAATTGAAGATAATTTTAAGTCTTTTCACTCGAAAATTTATGGAAGAAACCATATGATATTGTATAGACACCCTCGCTAGAAGAATTCATTGAAGTTTTATAAAAGTAATTGTAAATATAAATTAAGGTTAATTTCAATCTCATTCATTGCACTTATTTATAAGTCGACGTCATATGAATTTCGGCAACATCTTTTTTTCTCTATCTTCATTAAAGTCTTAAATCGTTAAAATTTATTTTGGTTATTTCAATTGTATAGCATATGTCTGCAATATTATTTTAACTATTGAAAAGATGAATGATGATAATGAAACTTCGCAATATGGCCGATTTAAAAGTGAGCAACTAACGTTGGCTAAAAATCGAGTCTGGTACAAGTTCATGTTGCTAAAGTCTACAGTTAAGAAGTTTAACCACAGTAGCTTTATCTCCTGATTGCAGAAAAACAAGTGCGATAACTCCATCTTTAGAGCTAGCTAAAGTTATAGATAACGTTATAGATATACGTAAATGTATAGTAGCTAAAATTAATCAGATAACTCCAATGAGTTGCTAGTTTCTGGTAGCCAGGTGGGGATTCTCTTCACGTAATTTAGACTCAAAAATTTATCCAACAATGACCTATTTTTTGACCGTTCACGGCTCATTTTTATAAAGTGGCATTTTTTGAATATCAAATTTTTCCCTGACTTCTTTCAAACTAGAATTTTTTATTTTGTTTAATAATGAAATTTAAGTTATTTCTGTTTTTTTAAATACAAAAACAGACATAAGTTATGTCACATAACTTAAATGATATAAGTTAAAAAAAACTGTCAAATTGGAAAAATATTGAGTAATCATCTGTTAGAGTTACCCCGAGCAATCACTCCTTAGAGTTACCTTTTATCTGTTAGAGTTACCTTTTTCAATAGTTCAGGGGTAACATCAACAGAGTAACTACTGTATATAATTAAAGTTCGGATAGTTGGAACCCACGCAAAAACCTACGTAAGCCTTCGCAAAAGCCTACGCATCTGAAAATAAAATTTATTCTTTCCTGACGTCCGGCGGATAGTTGTAGGCAAAAGATAGGGTTTTTTCAAACGTTCCTACGCAAAAGATAGGCGTTTTTTAACCAGATTTTCAGACCAAGATTTTCCAGTCGGCGCGACAATGGAAAATACATTTTTTTAAAAACGTGTTTAGATTGACCAATGAAGTGTCGGTATTTCAAGAACTTTAAAAAAAAATTTTCAAGTCTCGCAGACAATGTCGGCTAGATTTAAGGGGGTAGTGTCCAGCAAAAAAGTTTGGCTGAAAAAAATGTACATAATGTACATGTATATAACTAAATCGACCAAAAAAAAAGGTTGCTCGGGGTCTCGCAGCGCTATCTGGTGTCTAGCGCCCGTCAGCTGCAATATTGTAAATAGCCTTGATATCGCTCTGGATAAAATAAAAAAAGAACCGCTTGGAATTTTAACTTAAAAATAAATGCAAATGAATACTTGGATTACCTTCTTGGTAATTTGCTCTAACAAAAATCAGATCGATAGATTTAAACATAATCAATTATAAAAAACATATTAATTTTTAGATTTTTTTGACAAAAACAATGCATTTTTATTACAAATATAAAATAAATTAAAAATTCAGACAATCTCAATCCCAGATTTCAGATTCAAAAATGCTTATTAAACTACTTGGGATTTAAATTTTGGCTTTTTTTCCAAAAGTTGATTTTCATTATGCATAATAATTTTTAACCTTATATATGGATTACCGGACCTCAGAGTACAAATCCTAAATATTTGAAAATGCGAAATCTGAGCATTTGATTGGTTGATCCTTTCTCAACCTGACCAATGAAATCGGCCTATTCCGCAATCAACTGTTTTGATTGGGTGCTAATATNAAAAAAGTTAAAGTGGCTATTTTTTTCGTTTTTATTCACAGATTTCATAAAATTAATCAGAAAAAATTTTGGACGAAAAATGCTTAAAATTTTCATAATGCTTTGAATTTTTTCGAAAATTTTACGAATTATAAAATAAAAGTTTGAACTCAAATCGTTCCTTTAATAGATGAAAAATGATTTTAATGAGCTGATACACATTTATTGTGGTTCAGCTAACGATAATAAGCACAAAAAAATAAACCAACTAATTATTTTCGCAAGTTAAATTGACGCCAGTCTGCCACATCGCTGCTACCCCCTTAACTCAATTACATGTATAAACTCTAGATATTGTTTAAATTGACCAATCAGAGCACATTTTCCCAGACGTCCGGCGGATAGTTGGAAATCCGGCAGATAGTTGGAGGTTTTTGGCGAAAAACGTTCCAACTATCCGCCGCGGCGCGCCGCACCCTGCTGTATGATAAACATTTTGGAACAACGATCGGTAAAATGATGAAACCTAAGAACTGTATTTCCGCTGCAGTGATGAATAACTAAGTAACCAGATATCGGAAAAAGACATAAAGATGCTCATTTTTAAGAAAAAAAAAATCTTAAAATTTTTTGTTGTTTTTTAATCACTCTACTCATTTATATCTTTTCAAGCTTAGCGTTTAAAAGAAATCCTACATTCATTCATTATTTATTGCAATCGTGCTCAAATGTGGAGTCACGGACCTGAAATTATATTAATTTTGGAAATTTTCTAGAATTCAACTGAAAAATAAAGCAAACCTTTTTTTCAAAATAACGATGAACAATGATAACTGATAGCCTATCAGTGATAGGCATATTGTTTTTTGTCATGAGTCGTCTTTTGCAATTTCTTGTCCGCTTATTTTGTTCATTCTTGCTCACATCACAAATGTAATTTTTTTGAGTTTGTTTCTGAAAAATAGTACTTAAAAATTTTTTCGATATTTTCCAAAAAAATAGAATTTTGATTTTTTAGAATGTTAGTTTCTTTAATTAAAGAACGTTTAAAAGATGAACTATTTAAAAATCAAGATTTAAAAAAATGACAGAAATTAGTTAAAGTGCTCAAAATTCTTCGAAATTTTTAAAAATTTCGACCAAAAGTTTGAACGGCAATTTGAACTTGTACGCCATTTTACACCAGTTCAACTTTTTATTTCATCGGAAAATCCAGGTAACATTCCACCAAAAACAACAAAAAATCCAGTTTCAGCCCGTTCCAGCTGAAATTTTCGAGTTTAAAATTTCCAAAACCTTACTTTTGATACAATTTCGAGAACCTGAATTACATGGGGAAATTTAAAAAAATAAGCACACGCAATTTCGACTTAATTGTTGAAATAATATTCACTCTTCCGCCTGGATAAGTTCCTTGTAATTAAAATTAACAATTATTAATATGTCATTAAACAACATAAATTTTAATTTTATTGTAAAAACTTGAAGTTTCGGCAGTTTAGAACCATTTTCAAAAGTAAAAATTTTTTTATAAAGATAATAAAACTTGAAATTGAGCAGATATCTAGAAATGCATGGAAGGGAGAATTTCTTCCCTTGCTTCTGAATATTCAGACTGGGGCAGAGTGTTGTTATAAAAAAGTTGTTATAAATAAATTTAAATCATAAAATACAAAATCTTAGAACAGCATATTATGATCACCGTCTGGCAAATGGTTTTCATCATATTTGAATTATTCCGTGCGCAACCCTAATAGGGTTACTCTATGCGGCATAGACTATGCGGCATAGCCTATGCCTAACCGAAGTAAACTCAAACGACTGCAAAGAATTCAAAAATCCTTTCAAAATTACTTCGACCTCGACAACGGCAAAAATAAAATTTCATAATTTTTTAAATCAAGTTAGGAGCGCCCGCAGTCATTGTTGAATTAAAGTGCTGCAATACAGGGCTTGACTTGGTTTGGAAATGTATTTAGTTGAAAAAACAAAATTTCTTGAACATTGATTCAAAAACAAACAAAAGTGACGCTAGACCAAGAAACTTAATAATTTTTGACTTTTTCTTTCCTTTTCGAAAGAAGTTAATTTTGAAATTTTTATGAATTTCATCCAATTTAATTTTTTTACCATATTTTATTTTTTATTTAATTTTTGATCAAATATATTCTAATGAGATAAATTATTTTTATCGTTATTTTTGGTCTGCGAAAGTATATTGGATGATTTATTTTAAGTTCTGGTGATTTGAAATTTTTTTCTTTAAATTTTTCAATAAGAAATTTTAAATCATTTATAAAGAAATTTTAAATTTTTTTTCAAATTAAAAAAATCCCAAAATCAACAGACAATGTCAGACATCTGTCAGACATTGAAATACAGAAAGAATTTTCGTTGTCAATCCAAGCCAACGATTTTTTGTCTGGTCAAGCCAATCCAATCAGACAAATACCTCTGGCTTGCCGAGGTCTGCTACAAACTCCTTAAAATACTCTTCTATTGATACCTGAATACTTTTAGAAGTACAAAAGGCCTGTGATGAATTTGGCTCATGGGAGTTAATGACCGTGGAGTTAATGCGATTTATTCTGCGCGGCTCGCGTTGGAGGCGCCAAAGAGTCGGGAGTTAGATTTGGCGGTAGGAGTTTTCTCTTTTTTAATATTTACTCTGTATCAAAATAAAAAAATATCTTATATAAAATTTGTATAGTGTCTGAAAGACTGTGGTTGTTTTGGGATTTTGTTATATCGATTATATTTTTATATAATACGGCTTTTGATAAGAACTCATCCGATTAAGTTCTTAGATAGCTCAAACTGAGCACAATTATCTAGTGAATAATGAAAAAAAATGGAAACAATGGTCTGATTTGGTCCATTATTAATTTTTTTTAAAGTTTGTGCTCAGTTTGAGCTATCTAAGAACTCAATTGGATAAGTTGTTTACAAAAGCCGAATTATATGAAAATGTTGGCTAAAAAAGTGGCAAAAATAAACAGGGGGCCCGCGATTGTTAAGAAGATACCATAGAAAAATGTTTGAGAAGTCCGGGAGTCGAACCTAGGTAACGAGATCATGATCGAGTCGCGCTAACCACTACGCCAACTCTTCATATATCTGACTGAATATTATGACGCGAAACCTTTCGCGGCAACACAATTGATATGTGAGCAAGCTTTTCTAATTTTATTGTACGCGAACTTAAAATGGTATTCTTAGTAAATTCACGAATATGGAATTTGTTTCGCTGAATTTTGTCGAAATTGGAAAAAATCAGACGTGAAATGGCTGTTCTTAGCATATTTGTCGTTAGTACAACTACATTTAGAGCACTGATATCAGATTTGTCTTACGAAAAAAAACGATTTTTCGAAAGTGGATGATGGAGAAATCATTGGAAAGCGTTTTTTGACATCTCTTTTAGTTATTTTATAGGGCGCGCTCAAATTTTGGTCTCCGTCTGACATTTTAAATTTCTCCATCTTTGAAAAATTTTGAATTTTTTTAAAATTGATTTTTGCTTATTAAACGTCAAGTAAAAATAACGTGTAAACTAATGCAACAAAAATAATATAATTCTGATATTATCTGCAAGAGATACAACATGATTCCAAAAAAATACTTTGAAAAAGCCAAATTTTTTGAAAAAATTTTATAGTCAAAAATGAAACTTTTTAATTTTCTCGTAATCAAACGTGTGGCAACAAAAAATGTGGCAAAAATTAGCTTCCTAGTATTAATGAATCAAAACATATGAGTCATATGTTTTGATTCATTAAGGGGTTGCCATAAGTCCTGCAGATTGGTACATTTTTTCAGAGCGATGAATGAAAGAAAAAAATGTGAAAATTTATTTTTTTATTTTTTATCTTCAATAAAAGTGTCCATTTTTGCAAACGTTTATATTTTTAATTTTTTAACATAACTTATTATCTGGGAAAATATAAAAAAACCACTTTTCACGGTACATCCATTTCCAACTAAACTCGACTTCAGATTTTTTAAAGACGATATTAATAAACTTCAGACATTGTCGGGTGTAATGCGCTTAATAGTCTTGTTTTTATGTTACTAATTAAAAAATTTCCTTGATATGAAAGTTTTTTTCCCATGAAAAATGGTCAAAAATGGCAAAAAGTAGAGAGTTTGAGATAAAAATTGACCTTCAATTGCGTTTTGATATTAAAAAATGTTCTTACTATCTAAAGAAATGGGGCCTATTACACCCACAATATTATTTGGAATTTTTGCCTAGCATAAAATTTTTAAACATTTAGTGCCAAATGGCACTTATCGAGTGTACCACCGAGCGTTACAAATTTCATCGATAGTTTAGAAATGAAAATCGTGCGACCAACTCATTAGTTGACATACGGATATTNCAAATACACAATCTCTTAAATTCGTCATTTGTGATTTCGCTCTCTTAGCATCATTTGCGGATATTTTCCATAAGTGATAAAAAGGCCTTTCGTAATTTCTGAAGTTTGGTGTTTTTTGCCATAGTTTTGATCAAATTGCAGCATTTTGCTGGACATAAAAACAAATTCAGGATTTACTGTTTCTTCTCTAGCCACCAACGATGATATTTTGGAAATTTTAAGATAATTTCGTGATCAATGGAGGTCAATAACTTCCGTGACGCATTTTTAGCAAAATTTGACAGTATTTTTGTCCCGAAATTTTTGACCGTCAGGAGAAATCAACTTACAGGTCCTGTGAAACTCTGGAGACGAATTTACATACAAATCCGAAAATTCTACAGTAGAAACTTGCGGAATGACGCTGAACTTAAAATTGAAGTTTTTGCATGTACATGATGTCAAACACGGGAAATAAGATTCGGGTTTTTTAATGTTTTGAAATTGAAATTTGATCCGAAATTGACATGTTATGAAATTTTGTTTTGGTGATTTGTGGTTTTCGTCATGGTGAAGAATATGGCCTTGAAAAAAATTTAATTTGAGAAACATTTTTTCTGAAGAGGTCTTATCGCTAATCAAAATCCACCACATTCAATCTACAAAAAAGTTCTGCTTAAACAGCAAAGGTGGAATGCATACTTAGACGCCATTTCCAGGAAATAGTAATCTATTTTTTCTTATTACAGGTTTTTTTCAATTTTAAAAACTCATTTTTTAGGGCTCAAAATGCTGCTTAGTAATCAAGTTTTGTTAAATTATTAAATCCATTTTAAAACAATTAAATAAGCTTTCTTAAAAAGTTACAAATAATGGGACATTGAATAAAATTATAAAGCTAAAGAAGGATAAGGCTATTACGCATTTAAATTGTTTTAGCAGGCTATTCAGAAAGAGTCTTTCTCTCTTCAATATTTCGACTAGAGCCCCTAGAGGCGCAGCGGGCTTGAACGAAACTTCTCACATTAACCTACGCGCTGACTCCCGATCATTCTCGTTTAACTAGCGATCAATCTATACATTTTCGCCTACATTCGCCCTCTTATTTTTTAGACAGGATTCTTTTCCGAGCACTACCGCGGCAGTGAAATTCTCAATGGCTACGCATTCTAACAAAAAGTATAAGAGGATATGGCAACTTGCGTGTAAAAAATAAACCGCCAATGAAATATGGTAACTAGGTGTATGATATTTTAAATCCGAGCTATCGCCGATACCGAGAGGTTACAAATAAAATGCCGCCTAGTTGCCATTTTTTATTGGCGGAATTTCATATACAGCATAGGTGTTACAGCAAATGAGCCATTTGAGTTATGTGATAGTTATCAATATAACGGGAAAAGTACATTTGTGTGATAGAAAAATTTGGAACGAGACCAAAAAATTTTCACATGGTCGACAATTTGCTGTAACACCGTTCCACAGCAAGTCATATCCCGACTAAAAAAGAAAACATACTGATACATAACCGAAATATTTCAAAGTTCAATGGAAAAGTCATCTATCGCTTCGTAAATATTATAAACAAATAATAAAAGGACTACTAGTCGCTAGAAAACTGATCATTCTGCCTAATTCCAAAATAATTAACATTTATTAGAATTAGCTTGTTATATTGAGGGATTATTAATCGGACGTCAATAATTAATCTTTTGGCTTTTAAACAATTTTAAAAATAATAGATTTTGGCACTCGAATCACCATTATCTTAGTACAACATCTGTGCGCCATATCAATCTTAAAATAATATATCAGATTTTGCGGATAAAACAGGCTTTATAAGCTTAAATTTAATTTAATTGAAAGAAATCGTCACAACAAAATTGTATTTTACAAATTAAAACAATGTAACATTCATTAAATTTATAAAATTCAACTCTGGCGCAAGTCACGTTCACGTATATGTCTACTCGATCAGCAAGAGCGTGACGTGCAAAAAACGAGTTGAGACAAAAAAAAATTTCAGGATTGAAGAAATATTATTATTTTTGGCTTTCAGAAAAAAAGCTCAAAAAACACTAAAGTTAAGCGTTTTTTTCAAAAAATTATAACAAATTTCAAGAATGAATGATTGCAGCTCTATGATTCTCATTTAAATAAAAAAATACAACCTTTTTCCCAAATGTTTATAATATCGTAAATTTTCAATGAAATTGTTCAAAAAATCTTTTGAAAGTCTCGAAATTTGGCATACGAAAAATTTGAGGGATTGTGAGTCCGTGAAATTTTTTTTTGGAACCACGATAGGATGGAAGAATTCCATATGTACATTATCGAGCCGGAAACCTAGTAGGTGATCGTTTCGTTCTTAATGTTAATTCATTAGGCCTCAGTTCAAATTCTCATCGAAGCCACATATCCTTTATCACTCTTTTGGTTAGAATACGTAACCTCAACGTTAAAAAGAAGTAGTGGCTACGCATCTAACCAAAAAGTGATTAAAGGGATATACTCTGAATCAGTATGAAATCTGCTATTACTGGAGTTATTTTGTATCACGGGTTATTAATAAACCATATAGGATACCGGACCGCAGATACAAATCCTAATAATTAGAATAAGAAACTATGTTTTGTATTAAAGTTTAACTTTGTATTTTAACATATTAAAAATTTGCACAGAAAACGAATGAGCCGTGAGATTTGTACAAGAAGTTGTGACAACTTATTGTTTTTATATTTGAAACGGTTGAAAATTTCATTTTTCGACGAATTACTCTTTACTCATTACTTTGACACTGTATTGAGGGGAAATTACCAGTTAAAGTTTTGAATCAGAGAGTTATATACGGATCTGTCTCTAAGCACCGAGGGATTGTGGGTGCAGAGTGTGGAGAGCTGCTGAAATTTAATCGTTTTAAGACTCAATTACAATCAAACTTCGGCGCCAGCGGCGTTTGTCGCAAACTATTAGTCTCTTTTCTGTATCATGTTGATGAGACAGCCAATCAGAGCCCTCCGTTATGTCCACGCTTGTAGCGGTGCTCTCCGAGTTGATCGTATCTTATGTGTAAATATGAAAATATTGCCGAATTTGACTACAGTAGTTACTTCTGTTAGAATTACCCCTATTGGAGTTACCTTTTATCTGTTAGAGTTACCCTTTTTGAGAAGTTCATGTCAGTTATCTGTTAGAGTCACCCTTATAGAAAATCTCAAAACTCTAGACTTTTCAAAATTACATTTCAATTTTTTCCCGTACAGTATTAAACAGAATTACTGTTGTTTTTGGCCAAACGGGAAAAATCGAGAGGGGATATTGAAATTTATCCTACTATTGATTCATGCCCAACTTTTAGGTTTTTAGTAAATAATATAATTTGTAACTGTTTATGTATTTCTACAGTTCATATTATTTTATGTGAATATAGTTGCTCTAATTTCATCACATTCTAAGCGATTGACGGGCGAAATTTGGTATACGCGTCCAAACTTCAATTCTGAAAATATTTTTTTGAACCCAAATTCTCAAACTTTACTTGATTAAATAATAATTTAGAATAAAACAAATAGCGAAGTTGCCACAAATTAACGAACTGTTCATTAACTCGTAGACTCGACTTTTAGCCAACTATTGCCGCAAACCATTTATCGCATTTTTACGACGCTTAATCATTAATGACAAGATCAGTTATAAAGTTATTCGATAACTTTGAAACAAAATGACGTTTTGCGGTTTTTTTTTGAAAATTTTACTGTATTACAGTACTTATTTTTGCAAAAATTTTTAAATCACAAATAATAAACCTTTCAAGTCGTGATCAGAAAAATTCTAAGACTTTTTTCCCATACAACTATAGCCCCAAAATGATCAACGTGACCGTATATGGAAGGAATAAGGTGGTAAAAGTAGTACTTTTTTTCCAAAAAATGCTTAAATCAATTTTTGAAAGAAGTGAAGTGGTTCCTTAAAATTTTAAGACTTTTTTCCATTACAACCAAAGTCCAAAACCGATCACGTGACCTTCAAATTAGGAATTAAGGTTTTGGTGAAAGTAAACAAATAGTGATCAAATTACGCCGAAAATCTTTTTGGGCAATAAAACACTAATTCAAGAGTTTTGAACATAATAAATTTTTCCAAACACGTCACGTGATCTTATTTTTCAAAAGAAGGATTATTTATGACATATTTCAAACCTTAAATTTTAAATTATTCGTCACCTGATTATTCGACATGTAGTGTAATGCGAAGAAAGTCTTAAAAGCGGTCTGAAGTTCATCCCCAATGTTTTTTTATGTAATTTTGAGAACTTTACAAATTACCCTTTATCGGTACAATGGTTTTTAATTAATCAATAATTACCGATTAATTTTTTTTAATTTCAAGATTTCTGTTTGTATTATTTGTAAAATTGGCCTCCGTTTAGACTAGAGCATTTCTAGAAATCAGAACTTCCGATAATTAATCACATTGAATCTATGAAGGTTCCCTACGTGCGTAGTGCGTCGTATGTCTCGCATTCTGTTCCCATTTAATAATAATTGAAGAATAATTTTAGAGTCTTTTCACTCGAGAAATTTGAAGAAACATATGATTATTATAGACACCCTCGCTAGAAAATCATTGAAGTTTTATAAAAGGTAATTGTAAATATAAATTAAGGGTTAATTTCATCTCATTAATTGCACTTTTATAGTCGAGTCATATGAATTTCGCAACATCTTTTTTTCTTATCTTCATTAAAGTCTTAAATTCGTTTAAAATTTATTTGGTTATTTCAATTGTATAGCAAAATGTCTGAATATTATTTTAACTATTGAAAAATGAATGTGATAATGAAACTTTGCTAATATGGCCGATTTAAAAGTGAGCAACTAGTTGGCTAAAAATCGAGTCTGGTACAGATCAGTGCTAAAGTCTACAGTTAAGAATTTAACCACAGTAGCTTTATCTCCTGATTGCAGAAAAAAAGTGCGATACTCCCGATCTTTAGAGCTAGCTAAAGTTATAGATAACGTTATAGAGATACGTAAATGTATAGGTAGCTAAAAGTTATAGATAACTCCAATGATGTTTGCTAGTTTCTGGTAGCCAGGTGGGGATTCTCTTCACGTAATTTAATCAAAAATTTTATCCAAAACCTATTTTTTGACCGTTCACGCTCATTTTTATAAAGTGGCATTTTTTGAATATCAAATTTTTCCCTGACTTCTTTCAAACTAGAATTTTTAATTTGTTTAATAATTAAATTAAGTTATTTCTGTTTTTTAAAATACAAAAAACAGACATAACTAAATGATATAAGTGTAAAAAAAAAACTGTCAAATTTAAAAAACCACTTTTCACGGTACATCCATTCCAACTAACTCGACTTCAGATTTTTTAAGACGATATAATAAACTTCAGACATTGTCGGGTGTAATGCGCTAATAGTCTTGTTTTTAGTTGCTAATTAAAAAAATTTCCTTGATATGAAAGTTTTTTTCCCATGAAAAATGGTCAAAAATGGCAAAAAGTAGAGAGTTTGAGATAAAAATTGACCTTCAATTGCGTTTTGATATTAAAAAATGTTCTTACTATCTAAAGAAATGGGCCTATTACACCCACAATATTATTTGGAATTTTTGACTAGCATAAATTTTTTAAACATTTAGTGCCAAATGGCACTTATCGAGTGTACCACCGAGCCGTTACAAATTTCATCGAATAGTTTAGAAATGAAAATCGTGCGACCAACTCATTAGTTGACATACGGATATTTAATAGATACCAAAACATTTAATATGTGATCTGCTGATTTTTATGGAGAGTTCAAAAAACCACTAATAAAAAATTTTGGACTTGATTGCGGAAAATTTTCATAATTTTCTAAAAAAGTCGACAAAAAAATGAGAAATAAACATATTATGTTTTTTCAAACAGCAGTCAGAAAATATGTAGACATGCATGAAAAAAGTTAAAGTGGCATTTTTTTAGTTGTTATTCATAGATCTAAAAAAACGATCAGAAAAATTTTGGACAAAAAATGCGGAAAATTTTCATAATAGTTTGAATTTTTTTGAAATTTTACGATTTCAAAAATGAACACTCGAACTCAAATCTTTCCTAAAATGAATAAAAATAATTTATCAAGCTGAAACATATTTATATCGGCTCAGCTAACTATAAATAAGCATAAAAAAATATACTGACTTATTATGTTCGTAAGTTATAACGACTCCAGTCTGCTGGGTTTATGGCACCCCCTTAATACTAGGAAGCTAATTTTTGCCACATTTTTTGTTGCCACACGTTTGATTACGAAAAAAATTAAAAAGTTTCATTTTTGACTATAAAGTTTTGATATGACATATGATATGACCCCGTCTGATACACCCTTAAAATACTCTTCTATTGAATGCCTGTAAAAGTACAAAAGGCCTGTGATGAATTTTGGCTCGTGGGGGTTAATGATCGCGGAGTGAATGCGCTTTATTGTGCGCGGCTCGCGTCGGAGGCGCCAAAGAGTCGGGAGTTAGATTTAGCGGTAGGATTTTCCTCTTTTTTATTATTTACTCTTTATCAAAAGAAAAGAATATTTTATATAAAAATTATAAAAAAATATATCGTCAAGTTCATTAGCTTTTCAAGGTCATCTCGGTGAGATAAGTAAACACAACCTAAAGAGATCAGAACAAACATACGAAGAATAAAATAGAGAAACAATAGTTAACAAAAAATACAAAAAAAATTTCCTTTGTTTTACTGGCATCCTATTGGCGCGGGGCCAGATTAGGCACCCGGACAAAAGAACCAATTTAGGCACCCGGACAAAAGAGCCAATTTGAAAGATTTTAACTTGAACCAACTTTAATAGCAAAAAAAGAGATATTTAGAAGAGAAGAAATTAACCTTAATGAGGGTGCGGCCGGTGCACTTGGCCCTGGTAGCTAGTCTAGCGTCTCAAGGTAAAGGTTAACTTTTGACCGGAAACACTATAAAACTTTGGAATTACGTTTGATCAGGCGTGAGAAATATCGATTAACAATTAAATCAATTAAGGGGGTTGTGTCCACAGAGGTCGTAGTATCCCATCTTTACTGAAAATCAGTACCGAAGTGGCTATAAACTAACATTTTTGAGATTATCTAATGCCGTGTTCTTAACGGAATAAGTTTTCTTTCCCGATCTCGTCTTGGTCCCGAGCCGTATATTTTTCAATCCCGATCCCGTCCAAATTCCAAGCATCATTTTCCTAATCCCGCCCAATCCCGAATGATTCCGACCCGGGATGTGAGATTTGATCCCGACTCGGGATTCCGATCCCGTTTCAGAACATTGATCTATTGTACATATACATTTTTTCAAACATTGTTCCAAATATCAATCCAGTTTTTTAATGAAGGAATAAAATTGGTATGATTAGTGCTTAATAATTAAGGCGGAATCGGTACCAAAAGTTTCTGTTCCGATAATTTTTGGGCAATTTAGTTTTATTTCAAATTTTAGTACCACCGTTTACGGAACAAAATTTGTAACAGGCACGCATTCATCCAGTATATTTTCCATCAAAAATTTTTGAGGTTGAAATCATTCTTGTTAAAAAATGAGTTTTTGAAAATACCCCTTTTAAGAATCGGGAGAAAATGAGCTTTTTGCTTTATATGCTGTTAATTCAACGAAAAAGTTGTGAATAAAATGAATCTAAATATTTTGACTGTGAAACATCTGACTTTGAAATTTTGACCCTTTAACCTCTATCAGAAAATACGCTTCAAAATTCAACCTAAAATTTGAACAGATTATTAACCATTTGTCGCCTGATTTTGATCAGGATAGAGCCGTTTGTAATTATATTATTTTGTTAAAAAAAAACTACAAATAAGCATTCTTGATATATGAATATATCTCGAAAAAACCATACAAAAATAAGCATGAGACCTTTTTTAAATTTTTTTGCTTCGAATCCGGAAGTATTTGCTTTTTAAGGAGATTAAAAGTGATTTTGGTTTCGCGCATTTTATTACAATCGTGCCACGTCTTAAAAAATCAACTTCCTAATTCCTAGCTCCCGAATCAGGTTAGTATTTTCTTAACAAAGAAATAAACTTTTGCGAAGTACCAACGTGACAGAAGCAAAACTCTATTTATAATTCTTAGTAACTTTTGGAGATATAAAATTTGGGAATTATGAATTTCGGATCTGAAAGCTAATTTGACAAAGACGCCCCTCAAATGTTTCTATTTGTTTTGAGCTATCTTTTACTAAAATTTGAGCAAAGTTGCAAATATAAGCAAGGAGGAGATAGATTGTCCGATATATAATTTCCAAAAACGGTGTTATTTGCATATCCTTTAAAATTAAAACACTGATTGACAAAAACGCTCCTCAGAAGTTTTGTCTACTAAGTTATAAGGACTCTGTAGAAATTTTGGTCTATTTCAAAGTAACACCAAGGTTAGCTTTTTCGTTTGAATACTCGTGGGTAGCCTTGTAAAGGTTACGTTCCTAAGAGTGTATTCATAAAAAAATGACAAATTTTCTCGAAAGCTAAACGCTAGTTATACAAATTGACTTCTCCAAATAGTATCTTGCAAACCCTGTGTCGCAGTTTTTTATCGGGATCATGTTAATTGAGGAAAAATTTGAATAAAAATAAAGATAAAACTTATTCTTGTGAAGATAGGAATAGTAAAAATCGACAAGTTCAGATTTAATTTATTTTCGGGGCACTTTTAGTTTCTGTGCTGAAATTGACACAGAAAAATTTTGGAAAGAAAATTATATCCCGTTTTCCAAAAATCAGCATTTTTTGAAAATGTTTTCCCTATCATCAAACTTGAAATTATTCTTGAATTTTATTTCGAAAACTTCAAGCTAAATAATACACAATTTAAAAACTTGCCTGCGTTTTTGAACACTTTCCTGGTGAAATGTTCAAATACAGTATATCTTCCCTACACTTTGCAAAAAATGTCCAATTACTTGATTGTATTTTCGACCCTTTTAATATTTTTTTAAAAGAGAAAAAATCCAAGAAGTAAAATAATTGGTTGAAAAAAATTGGGCAATAAAACCTATAAATTGTTTCAGCTAATGATTAATTTTATTTATTTTTTATAATAGGGTGTCTGTTCAAAATCAATAGGCCCTTAAAATACCCGCAGTTTTTACAAATATTATTAAGCAATAATGAACATTGTACTGAATATATTGTAGATTTATTGTATTTGCAATTGTTGAAGGGGTTTTTCTTTATTCTTTTGTCAATCAAAGTGCCTGTCAGAAGTAAATAGAGTGTACACACGGTTTACATTTCGGCCTTTTGAACACTTATTGACTTGTAAGATAGCTTAAAATCACCACACATATTTATAAAAAATCTTACATAAAAAAATAAGTCTGAATCCGACAATTTTTCCTTTTTTCAAAAAAAAAAAATATTTGCGATTATTCATAAGTTTTAATTCAAAAAATTGAAAAAATGGTCCGATTCGGACCAATGGGTGAGTTTCGTTTTTTTTCAAATATATGTGGTCGTTTTGAACTGTTCAAGAACTCAATCGGATGAGTCGTTTCCTGAAGCCAAAATTTAAACCGTGTTGTGAAAACACTGTTGTCACTCTATTTACTTCTGAAAGGCACTTCGGTTGCGGAAAAAATATCCGGCGATTGAGAAGTTTTTTGAACTCAGCGTTAAGTGATGAGTTATATAACATTCTAGAATTTTACTGAGTGTAGAAAATCAGAAAAGCATAGACTTTGGTCCTGAGTTTATCATACTTCTTTGAAAAAAAGGATCTTAGGATTCCTTTTGAGCTATTTAAAAATCGAAATGATGACATTACTTATCAAATTGTGATCTTAGGAGTTAAAGAATGAATTCGGAAATTTTTTTCAGATTATGGCAAAGAAGCGAACTTTTCTGATGCAAGGTGAAAAAATCTCCTTTATTTTTTTTCTAAAAAATCTTATTATGAATGATTTGCAAAATCTGAATCGATATTTTAGCTTTTTTGCGTCTCTCGTGGTGATATTTTCATTATTTAATTTCCTTAGTATCTGATATCAATTTATCCTAGGTTCGAAATGTAATAAAAATTTTGGTCATTTCTTGAACTAGATTTTGACCAAAAATAAGAGATTAATCTGATTAAAAATTGTCACTTAAAAGAAGTACTGACTAGGGCCACTCGTTGCCGCACTACTTTTTTAACATTTTCATTCTTTTAATTGTCGTTAAATGAACTTAGACCGCTTGACTTTACTTAGCTAAAAAGTATACATAAATATATCTTTTTTAAATTCATGTATTTATGAACGTTTCGATTTTCATTTTATAATCATTTTCAAGAAACTTCAAATCAAACCATCGTAGCGAGAAATTTAAAATTTTCCATATAAGGAAATAAAAAATAAGTTGCTGGTGTTCATTTTGAAAAAAAATATTTTTGGGTTTTGGGAGAAAGATTCACTCAAACTTCATCTATTAAAATAAGTACATTCATTTCTNAGGCTCTTTAGCGCCAACAGTGTACATTTTTCATAATTGTTAAAGTAATTTATTGTTTACGCAATCAATTAACTTTAGAATCTAGATTCTCAATAAAATTTACCGGTCTAACTATATTTAATACTCTATTTTTAGTTTAAAAAGTTTCGCCCTTTAGCGCCACTTGCGGTAAATTATTTCTTTATAATTTTGATCATTCGACATAGTGATAGAAGTCGGCTAAAAATGCATTTAATGGGCGATTTGAAACGAAAATACTTTATTTCTCAAATTCAAAATTAAATGAAAAAACAAATTTTTTCAAAAAAAATTAGTCAAAAAACACGAAATCTTTTTTTATTTCCGCATAAATTTTTTCCGAAATCGATAGTTCAGTGTTTGAAAAAGCCCTTAAAAGGTTCACAAATATTATTTGTACTTTATTGTATTTTGAAGTTTTTTCTTAATTAGCGGTAGCTATTGAATTTGAAGAAGGTTTTTATTTAAACACTCAACATCTATTGTTCTATTAAGTTGACAACTTTTGTTTTTTTAAGTTGTCAATTTCGTCTTTTGAGCCGCAATACGCCATCGTCACACTGAAGTACGTCAAGATCTTTTTAACCTGTATAATACAGGCAATATTTTAAAAAATGTTATTTAGCTATTTTTAAGCCAGGGGTTATCCGCAAACTACGGTCTTAGTTTTTTTATATAACTTATCTTTGAAATCCTAGAGTGAATCAGTGGTAAAAAATGTTCTACGTAACAAAAAAAATTTGAGTCACCTAGTGGTCAGAAGGTCAGTTTCGAAATGAGAGTTTTTGGTCTGAATTTGTATTTTTTAAGCAATTATTTTGAACCGTTGATATCGAAAATAATGGGAAATTACTCTCAAAAAATTTGCCACAGNAAATTTTAACATAACCTGTATAATTAGTATACAAAACTTTTGCTGGTAAGCTTTTGTCGATAAGTGCTATATTTATTCTAGAATACGTAAAAAACCGGTCCAAAATACCGGTTTTTGGACTTTTTTAATCGGAAAATCTATCTCCTCCTAGGTTTAATTTCAAAATTTACTCAAATTTTTGCAAAAGCTAGCTTTAAACAAACAGAAACTTTCACTGGGGCGTTTTTGTCAAATTTCGACCCAAAACAAAAAATATGAATTTTTCAAGGTCACGTGAAAACATTTCCGAAAAAAAATGTGCTTCGATTTTTTCGAGTAGGCTCAAAAGAAAGCTGAGAAAACACTGAAGAGAAGGTTGGCTTATGTCAACCCGATATTTTGAAGTTTTAGTGGTCAAATTGACACAAACGTTATTTTTGAACATAATTTTGAGAAAAATACTTCGAAAGAAATCGAAAAAACGCAAAATTTTCGAAAAATTTTTTGTTATCATTTGGGTTGTTTTATGCGTTCAAAACATAAACAATTGATTTGGTGCATTTTTATGACATAATAACTGCATAAAATGTAGGAACCGGGATACCCTTAAAGATTTTTGAAAAAAATTTGGTATCAAAATTTCACAAAAAAACGAAATTTTGACTTTGAAACCGAAGATATTATAAAGGGAAAGTTATGGAAAGTTTGGTTTTATTTCTCCATCTGGTCCTAAATTTCTCAAATTTGCCGATTACAATCAAATCAAATTTTAAAACAAAAAATTAAAATTTGGGGTTAAAACTTTCAAACTTGAAATTCCCCGCAAAATTCTCCCAAATTTTTTTTCGATTATTTCTTAGTTTTAAAATTCTGCCAAAGAATTTTTATTTTGTTTTCAGTTAAATTCATTCAAATAAAAGTCCAAATTTTTGCCGGTACGAATCCTACTTATAGGCGAATCAGCCAATCAGCGAGACTCGCAAGGCAAATGAATAGTCATGTGTCTCTACCAACTTTCATAATCGGATCGAGTAAATGGCCGCCAATTTTTTTTCTGGGTTAATTTCAGCACAGAAACTAAAAGTGCTTCGAAAATAAATAAAATCTGATCTGTTAGATTTTTGCCGCTCCTACATTAGCATGAGCAAATTATGACAACACGAAAAACATAAAACTGCAAAGTTAGCCACTTCACTTTCAAATATTTTGCCTCTTTGGAAAATTTTCGAACTCGTAAAACTTTGAAATAAAGTTTATAAATTCTGGAAATTATCTTTTTTCAGAATGGCAAATTTAACTTTTCTCGAAATCGGTTTAACATATATATCAAACAGTCGATTGTAGGAAAAATGAGCGAGAGGCCCTATATCGCCGGCCAAAAACGCCAAATTTGCCAATAGTACGAAAAAAACCTACGCAATTTCACGATTTTCAGTTTAATTCCTGTCATTGTTCATATTGCCCAAAGAGCCAATATCGCCGAAATTGCGTTGGTGCTTGAGGTTTTTAGTAAAAACTTTTTATAACAAATTACTTTGAGTGCGTCATGAATGACGTCAGACTTCAAGATTAAATTTCCCATATCTACTATTACAAATTTTTTTTGATTGCGTTTGGAGCAGTACGTTATTCTACACATTTTGGTATATGACTTCATTTTTACTTATTGTTAAACTCCTAATAAAATTGAAAAAAAATTATGACGTGATTTCGAACGCCCACGTGTTGTTTTTAATTTTTGAACGAACAAATTTATTTCTGTTCCCATATCGCCGAAAATGCCCAATAAAGCAAAATTTTTGTGGAAAAAACTTGCGGTGATATTGGGCCTTCCCCTGTATTATTTATGGATGAAAAGATGATACTTTTTTAAAGCCCGACTTTTTTTATTTTTATATGTTTTAGAGATTGATGATTGTGGGATAGTAAAAAACCTTTTTCTAAACTTGAGTAGTCAGTCTTCATTAATGTTGACAGATTATCATTAATGTTGACAGAGAAACGTGTTAACTTTAACGGCTAATAAAAAAGTCGAAAAATATTGGTTTGGGAAAGAATATAAAAATGTTAATAAGTGAGCCAATTTGAGTAGTAACGCTTTTTTATTATTTATTATACACTTCTATTCAAATTTGGATTTCCTTGTGACCATTATGTGTAGGGTGCGCAGCGGGAACCCTACAGACTAAACTGAAACTTTATAAAAATTCTTTGCAATCGGGAGATATCGCCGCCAAAAAAAACGATTCCGAGCAGAAAAAAATTTTCGGCCATTTAGTGCTCAGAAAGTGAATTCCTAATTCCCTTGTTTTCAGCACTTATTTCAATTTTAATCAAAATTTGCTTTATCATGAAATAAAAAATTGTTTGAAAAATATAATAATTGAAAATTTTTGAAAAAATGGGTCATTTTGATATAAAATGCGTAGGCGGATTAATCTAAATTTTTCCAAGCCGTTGCCATGTTCAATTTTACATTTACATGTACACCGTGTCAAATTTACACGAGAAAACGAAAAACGTAAAAAACTAATTTCTCCCAGCAAACCTCAGCTGATTGACTTCAATTCTAATTAGTAACCGGTATTTTTACCGGTAAATAATCCTATTTTATCAATTTTTATTTTTTTTACTTTGAATTCTGCTCAAGGTTTTATTTTTCGTTGCTAAAAATAATTCAAATGATTAAAATGTGCCCGCTGCGCATCCTAATTATAGAGCCTTGTGATCATCAGGGTTAGGATGTCCCAGGTGACTCACCTTTTTCATGTTTAGTCCGAAAAAGTACATTTGGTCAATTTGTGGTCAGCGAAAAAATTTTCTCGAAAACTTTTTCTCATCGTAAAACGCTAAATATCATCCCGAAATAAAATAATTCATAGCTTCAAGTCAATTTCCGATGATTTTTGACCTGGAACAGCCTAATCAGGGTACACTTTAGTCCAGGAAAAAAAATGTCAGCAATTTGCCAAACAGGAGAAAACATAACCGAGTAACTTGACCCGAAAACCAGTAAGATAAGAGTCAAATTTAAGGTTTAAGGCAGTAACCGACGCGTTTTACTGTTTTTTAAACATCTGTCGTTAGATGAGGGAACGATTTTCGGCTAATTTCACTCTAATTTTATTTTGCCAGGTGAAAACAGAATTTTATTCTTTTTTGTGAAAGCTACCAAATTTCAAAAACTCCAAAAAAATTCGACGGTTATCATTAAAAAGTGCTAAAAATGGGTGTGTTGATACATGCTTGTAAGTTCATTTAGATAACTGTCAACAAAAATTGAAAAAAAGCATTTTTTCAAAAGCAAAAGTAAAGGAAAAATAAAAAATTATTTTTTTGATATATTATTTTGTTTTTGACTCCTCAAAGTTTGAGTAATTTCAAAAATGTGTTTTTTTGTAATTCCCAAAAAAAATATTGAACAAAAAACTTAATTTTTGATTTGTATTAGCATCAAAAATTGGAATTCACGTGATATGCTTTATTCACTATATATCGATCACTATATATATGTCACTATATATCGATCTAATATGTTCTAAAATTTAAAATCAAAATTTTGAAATTTGCAATTTCGGATGCAAAAGTTTTATCTTTCAACTTTCTAATGCAAATAAAATTGAAATAACGGCTCTGGTGCCTTGAGGCAACTTTATTTTATATGCTCACAAGGGTTAAGTTCAACTTGAAAATTCTTAATATTTCTATAGCGCGTGTTAAAATCCTACCAATGTTGTCCTAGTGATTGCTTGAGTGATTACACACCGTTCAACTTTGGCGGTCCCAATATCAACCACCCTTGCCTATAATCAAACTCAAGATAATCACTAAACGACATAAGTGGGATCTGAACACGCGTTTTAGAGATAGTAAGCATTTTTAAGATGGACTTAGGTTGGGAAAATGATATGGTTGAACACGTCACTTTGAATATAATGTTGCGCGCGAATTGTAGCCAGTTATTTTGAATCTAGTTATTTTTAACCTGTGAATTGGTTTATTCGTTTGTGACGTGTTTTTCACGTATTCTTTTGTTAAAATATTGATTCTGTGCGTTAAAAATGTGACTTCCGTATTATGCTTCTGTATTTATTCGCGTTTTAGGGTGTTTGTTTTTGGTAACTATGTTAAGGTAAGCCCGAAATTTTTCTGCCTACGGTATACCGCGGTACGTGATTTTTTAGGAGATTTGTCCTAGGAAATCACAAATAAAAATAACCTATGCTGCATAGCCTATACAAAAAAAAAATTCAAAATTTTATCAGGAAAGTGATCAAAACGCAAAACCGTTTTTGAAATTGCATATTTTTTAGCTTGAAATGTTCGAATTTAATTAAAGAATAATTAAAACCTAAATGATAGGCAATTTTTTTTTCGAAAAATGCTGATTTTCAGAAAACGGGACATAATTTTCGACCAAAATTTTTTCAAAGTCATATTGACCATAAAACCTAAAAGTGCTCCAAAAATAAATTAAATAAGAGTCGGTGGAATTTAGTCGGGCCTGTCGTTACGACAGTGTCGTAGTAAAGTTTCAAAGCTGTTTAGTATTCTGGTGAAGTGGAGTACAAAAGTACATTTATGCGACCGCTACCCCCTTAAACTATTGTTAAGTTTCTAATTTTTGTGTTTTAGTGGTTTGTGGCGATTTGCGAGCAAGTGAACCAAATGTTTGCGCAAAAACAAAAATAGTCAAAAAACAAAAATTACAACCAGTGGTTAAACCGACAGAGAGAACCAGGAAAGTCTGGAAAAGAAATTGTGCAAACGGTCAAAGATGGTGTGTAGAATACGAAACACAGTAAGTTAAGGATAATCTCGGCAGACGACTTACTCATTTTTGATCAAAATATATCTATTACGGTACTCGCTGGGACTTTTATGCCACTTTTTCAGCCAATATTTTCATTTAACTCGGCTTTTAAAAATAATTCATCCGATTGAATTTTACGATAGCTCAAACTGAGCACAAATATTGAAAAAAGAAAGAAAAATGGCTCGAATCAGACCATTGTTTCCAATTTGTTTTCAGTTTGAGCTATCTAAAAACTTAATCGGATGAGGCGTTTTCAAAAGATAATTTAACACCAGGTGGCATGGTTGTCATGCAGATCCGAATAAACACTTTCGTCTGGATCTGGGATATTTGTATATCATTGTACGATCTTTTATTGTTTAACCTGCAAAAGTTAAAAATTTTCGTATCGAAATTTATGGCATTTTGAAATGATTCATATTTGAGAAAATTCTAAAACTTTGCACCATGTCTGCTACGCTGAGGCAAAATTGAGCCCAAAAGCATGAACAATTTCTAGGAGGCGATATTTTCCCTAACTAATTTTGTTATCATTTTTTGAGTTTGGAAATCCATTACACAAATAAATTCAAAATTTAGATTTCAATCGAAAAAAGGTTTCGAATTTTTTTTTCAATTTTGAAAGCTTTATCATCTTTTTGACAAATTTTTTGGTAAATTTACAGGGTGAGTGTTTTCGATTTCTCCGTTTTTTTACCCAGGCGGCTAGACAGCCAAAATCTTAAGCAAAGTATAGGCAATTTTGAGAGTGTCTCGCGCTAGATGGATCTGTTTCAAAATTATAAAAAACTGACTTTTTGGACCGGTACACCAACCGGTGCGGTCATAATCATAACTTCTAACAACTGTTTTTTTTAAATTAACCCTCTGCGAGTTACCTCTGCTCTTGATAGTTTTCTGGAAAACCTGGGGATAAGTTTAAAGGTGCAGGTACTGTACATATTATTTTTGTAAGTTATTACTTATCAATTTGAAGTTTACGTCTGGATCAATATTAATAAGTGTTAAGGACACGATAACAAAACACTGATCATTTCAACCACTCAAAAATCAAATATTTTATAAAGTTTTGAGTTAACTCGTTCAGGGTCCTAATAAACTTTTGAGCTTGATTGAAAAATACGAAATTCGGATTTGTTAGTAGATAAATTTAGAAAAAATTTGAGGTATTTTCGTGGTCTTTTTAGTCATACAACATAATTATTGTTTCATATTTGTCAATTATTCAACAAAATCTTATTTTGTGATTTAACATAACTTAAAAAAATGTCGAAAATTAGTTTTTGAATATTTAAAAAAACTGGCTTCGGAAAAGTTTTGTTTGTGTAATACTATCATTTTTATCATGCATGTTTGATTTCCAGGCTGTACAACCCCCTTTTAGGAACCCCCTTTTAGGAAATAGTGTCCGCTTAAAAAGCTAAGCTAAAAATATAGTACTAGACTTGCCTCCAAAAAAACGATTGGTGATAGTCTCGTAGCTTTTCTATGCTCGGCTCTCCCACTAGAGGGCAGCAAAGTCAAAAAAAGGTATCATTTTCTTCTTAATTAAATTTCGTTTGTTAATTTTATTTCTGAAAAATCAAAATACAGTAGATAGCCTCAAAATATGGGTTTCACCATTATTATTTTACATGTAATAATTTTTTGATCAGTTAAGTAAAAAATATAAAACTATTACTTTGTTCGCAATTGTTTAAGAGGGTTGTGGGTGCTAAATATTAAAAATATATTTCGAAGTTTATTTTTTTTTATTTGTCAGAAAGAAAACCAACGAACTTTTGTTGTGCATTGATAATTCGCGTTATTTAAACGCAAAAAATGAAGGTGATTGGATATTTAATTAAATAAAAATGGCACCTCCGGTTTTGACTTTGCTGCCATCTAGTGGGAGAACCGAACATAGTAAAGCAACGAGACTATCACAGACCCTTCTTTTAGGGCTGGTTTAGTACTATATCAGATTTTCAGCCTAATGTTTTTTGCGGACACTATCCCCGTTAATTGGTACCAAAAGAGATTTTCAAAATATTTTGACACAAAATAGTTCTTTCATAAGATATCCTTAAAAAGTGAATTTTTGAGTCAAATTGAGGCATAAAGTCGACAATAAACCCCCTTATAAAATAAAATTTTAATCTGCCGATAGTATTTGAGCACCTTAATTCGGCACCTCTTTTGACTTAGAAAGCAAATATAAGCGTTAATTTAATTATCAAACAGATGTTTTCTATTTATTCTTTCGCTTTACACTTCTAAATTTGTTTGACCTTGACCCTTTTTAAACTTCCGCTTTATTTTGCCTTTTGACCTTTATAATACAAACCGGATGTAAAATTAACCTTGAATAAACATGAGGCAAAAAACCCACAAAAAATTGATATGTGATTTTCCTTAACATTAGGATTTTACAGTATATACTCGATTAAATTTGTTTTACAGGAAACTACACCCTCAAACGTATATTTTTAATTTTGTCGAGGGCAATTTTTAACATATAAAATACAGTACAGATCCAGGTCCCTTAAGTTCAAGGTCCCTTAAAGTTCCAGGTCCCTTAAAGTGCAAAAAAAGTAAGCACTTCAAGGTTTATCGATTACGATGCCCGAGTTCATATGATTTTTTCTTCTATTTTGGTGAATATTTATTTCGTGACAGAAAGGCGTGATGATTACGTTATCATCATTATTACGGAAAGAATATTCGGTGTTAAAGATTTAGATCATAAGTTATGATTCTTAACTCATTAATAATAGGCTATTATGCTTCATCTGTATTTTTATTGGCCTGATTGAGTGCGTAGGTGCTAAGTCAGTGAGTGTATTTTGGCTGAATTCAATTTAATCAACAGTTATGTAATTATCACACGATAGGTGTCCCGTAATGGGGTTTGACCAGAAAAAACACAAAAGACTTAATATGAACTCGGGCTTCGTAATCGATATATCCTCGCGAGAATTTCTATCAAACGTAAAATTGAATGCAATCAATTTGAAATCAACTCCAAAATCTTTGGCCCAATCAACTTTCCGATGTCAAGAGTTAAAAAACTTTAGCTCTCTAAGGTCACTTGTGCATATCGATCATGATGCCCGAGTAACTTAAATATCTTATTCCCTATTTTTTTAAAAGGCAGATGAGAGATTTAAGTTACTCGGGCATCATGATGGATATTAATCGTCTGTAGTGAGGGACCGTAAGCTGGGGACTTGATTTTTGCAAAGTTTGTCAAATCCAAGAATATTTTGTTTTAGGGTTATTCGATATGAGGGATCTCAAAAATAACTTTTTACATATTAAAAAATAACCACAGGTGCCATGGCATGCCACTGGAGATCAAAATTTCGAAATTTGAGCTTTTCTGAGTAAAACAACAGGATTGTATATCCCTGTATCCCTTTTTGGTTAGAATGCGTAGCCAAAACGTTCAAATCACACGTTAAAAGGAGTAGTGGCTACGCATTCTAACCAAAAAGTGATAAAGGGATATAATTAAATGGTCAATTAAGATTATTGAGTGGATATTTACAAAATTTTACAAGTCAAAATAATCTTTAAATTTAACTACTTTGACCTCTTCTGGGAAAACCTGTTGTCGGATCACCGCGAGACCAACAATATTTAATTTTTAGAGCCAATTTGGTACTCTTTAAATATATTATTATATATCCATAATTCTTTTGATCACTTTTTTTTAGTCATTAGTCAGCTGAAATGCTCATTTGTTTGAACAGCTTTTATTCAATTTCTGAAAATATATATTTCAGCTGAAAATGGCGGAAGCGGCGGTTGGTTCATTAAATGACACCTGTTAAATAGTACCGGAAGTACACGTCAGTGTTAAATATGCAAATATATGATAAATTAATGGTCACAAATAGCCTTTTGCTGATAAGGATCTAAGATGGTTAAAGTAAATAAATTCAAAAACTGAAATCTTCTATTGCATTCTGGTTGATTTTCTGAGCATTTCTTTGATTCTCAAATTTAAAATTAAATTTTTGAAATTGTTAATAAAAAATTTGAAAAAATTTCGAAAAGTTGTGATTAATTTTTTAGAATTTTTTGAGCTCGAATTAAAGGCCCAACATAGGAGATTATGAAAATACACATAAATTGTTTTCTCACCGATAAAGAGCTTCAAAAATCGAGTTTGAAATTCATAAAAACACTGTCAAACCTAATTTTGACACCCGTTGAACAATTTTTTCAATTTATTTTTATTGTTTCTTGTTTAAAATTTTCATGCGCATCTTTTAAGTTAAAAATATGAAACAATATGAAATTAAAAATCGCATTTACCACTTTACTTTTAGACATCATAAAACCGACGACCACTACCGCCTTACTTCAAGGAGGTAGTGGGTGTTAAATCTAGCTTATTTTAATTATTGCAATTATTTTGAAGAAAATTCATGTACTAAATAAAAGCCACTTCAAATTGCTTGTATATTTCCAACATTTAGCACCCACAACCCTATTATAATTGCAAATAATAGTTTAACTTGTACGTCCCGTATCAATTCTCCTAAGCCTATATTGGTCCGTTTTAAATACTTAAACAAATTCTGATTCTCTGGTAACATTTGGTCGGCTTACTTGTCGAAATACTTTATAAGATCGGATCGAAACGGAGCATATATTTCCGATGGGCGAGGATCGTTATCCAAAATTAGATTAAAGATGCGTATTGTGAGAAGATCATTTTAATTAATGGTTTTTTATCGTGAGAAGGTCAAATTTTATTTAGCAATTATTTTTTGAGTTGAGATACGACAGGTGGGAAATCAGCTGGGCAAATACTGAACAAATCACTTTGAGCACTATTTTGGCAAGTTCATTATTCAGAGCAAATACTCTTTTAATTTATTATAGCAGGGTTGTTTGAGACATTAATATCGAAAATCCTGCCTATGCAGACAATTTTATTACTACGTCACAAATAGAGAAATCCGGTAATTTCGTGGGTCGCTTCTCGAGAATCTAGTGATTTAATTGGTCCTTTATATTCTTGTGACGTAGTGATAAATTGTCTGCATAGGCAGGATTTTCGATATATTAATTTGTCAATTAAAAAATTGTATTTTCAACGTTTCGGTTTATTCCATCTTCAATAGTGAGAAAGAAATGAGATATAGAAAAAGAGAAAAAAGGAAGACAAATCAATAAGCTAGATTATAGCCATGTCCATTATGATATATATATACATATGCCATGTCCATGGATACTTGTAGATCCCAAACACTGCAATAACCTAAATTAAACGAATCTAGCTTTGATTTTGCGAAACTTGGCTATATTCGCTTATTGACACAAAACTATTTTTCTTGTCTTTCCTTTTCTGTATCTCATTTATTTCTCACTCTTGAAAATGATAATAAATCGATATAAAATACAATTTTTCAGGACACTAATATTAATTGTTTGTTTTTCCAAGCTAATATTAATTTGTTAGGGTGGATTATTAATCACCAAATCAACGCAATATGAAAATTCAACCCAGATGGTCGTACAACACCCTCGACCACAAATTTTATATTTTTAAGGAGGTTGTAGGGTAAGATCAGGAAAGCACACCTTTTTTTGCTAAACCTTTTTTTTTAATTTTGTTCAAATAGTAGCCGTTGTAAAAATATTACGTTCGGTAGAAAAATGAATGCTATATTTATCAAGAGCACAGATTTTCAACCATGATTTAAAAACATGTTCAGCAATAGCAATTTGCCGTTCCTACCTTATTGTAGGGTCTTTAAATTCAAACGTGAACTTGTTTTTCTGCTTATACCTTGTAACGGTGTTCAGTTAAATTTTTGAGATAAAAAAGTTCACGAGTACTATTTTAAAGCTCAAGTTCCTATTGCACCACTTTTAAAAAAAATAAATTCTGATGCTAAAATTACTTCCACTTACTGCTTTTTGTTTTCTTGGAGTAAAAAGTATACTGGGCTGATTATACATACAAAATATCGATAATTCTGATATATTAATATTGAAACTGTTCACTAGAATGCTGTTGAAGCTTATTTCTCAATTTTCACATAAGGCACTCTTGAGCTCGATTTGAAAAATTATCGAAATTTGAATTTTGCCTTTTCCCAAGGTCGCAAAAAGTCTTAAAAACATATTGATAGTTATCTTCATATTTTTGTTCTTTTTTCAACGAATGACGCGATTTAATTCAAACAAAAATCATTTATTTTACGTTTTCTACCAAAACTAAATAAACCTAACTTTTAAGTGAAATTAATTAGTTTGCAAAGAGAAACCAAACAATTAGAGTCAAAAGTTTTTTTCTGAGTCTATTTTGATAAATTAAAAATCATAGTTTGGAAAATTAATAAATTCATATTTTTTCTTATTTCACGCTCAAATTACAGCAAAAAGTGAGGCACCAAAAATGGCTTTCAGGGAAGTTTGAATATTTTTGTGAGTACAAGGGTTAAAAATATTTTATAAATTTGTTTAATATATTTGCTTGAAGATTTTCATAAAAGGAATTCTAAATTGAAATATTTTTTTATGATTTTGTTATTTAAGAATGTCTTTCATTATATATGTTATAACATGACATGTCATGACACTTCGATAAAATTAAATAATATATTTTTTTTCTTGAAATTTTTCTTATTTTATATTTTCAAAAATAGTTCTTCCTTTTTGTTCTTTCCATTTTAGTCAGCGCCGGCGCGTATTGAGGTGAAAAGTTTTCCGCCACAAAATCTTCACCTATACGCCCGACCCCATGAAAAATATGCTCTGATTGGTCAGTTAAAACAAGATCTAGAATTATTATTTAATTAAAGTGTGGTTGGGTGATTTTTGGTCAATTTTTAGCCACAAATGCGAGATTGCCTACCTTTGAAACCAATTCCTTTGGTAACTATTCCTTTGAAGAATTGACTCACACAGGAATTCGAATAGAGCTTTAGAATGTATCAATTCTATTTTATTTAAGAAAATTTAATAAAGAAAATTTTTAATGAAAATGAATTCCCAAATGATTTATGAAAATCAATTATTTTTGGTCCGACTAAGATTATAGGTCTGTGAGCACGATCAATTTGAAATAAACGTTCAGATTGGTTGAGGAAAGTTTTACCAAAAAGCCTTAATTTGCAGCAAAACTGCTTATGCATTACTGCTTATGCACACTGTATATCCGGAACCATTTAATGGACAAATAAAGAAAACTACAATAATAATCTGGGAATTAACGGAAAAAAATTATTGGAGAGTTGAAATTTTGGAATTTGCATAAAATTTAGATTGAAGTTAATCTCTCTGGTTTTTCGAAAATCTTGTTAAAAATTTATTTCTCGAAATTAAAACATTTTTTAAGAACTGTTTATTATACTACTTACGATCAAGTGACTGTTGAAGAAGAAGAAACTTTTTACGAATGTTGTACCGGTTGGTCACGTGGTTCAGACGCTGGTTGTAACGAACAAATTTGTGGTTCCGGAACATGCTTTCATGGTGGCCATTGTAATACCGACGGTCAAAGGTTAACAAAAACGCATTTTATAGCAAACGCACATTTATAAAAAACGTCTATCTGCGATATCGGCATTTTCGACGATATAGGGACGATATAGGGACAGTAATAAATCTTTTCTTTTAAAAATTAAAAACGCGTGGCCGTTCGAAATGACGTCATAATTTGAAGAGTTTTTTCAAGATTATAAGGAGTCTTACCATAGATTCAAATGAAGTGAATCAAATAAAACTTCAAAAAAGTGGATTTTGAATATTGAATCTTAAAATAAAACGTAATTTATGATTCACTCTAAGTAATTTTAATAAAAATTTCAAACACTCACGCAATTTCGGCGATATGGGGTCTTTCGGCGAATTGGGCACTGGCAGGAATTGAGCTAAAAATCATAAAATTGCGTAGGTTTTTACAGCGATATTGGCAAATTCGGCGATATTGGGCCGGCGGTATAGGCCCCCCTTATGTTAATTTTAGCTTGATAATAAATAAGCGAAAACGTTCAAAATTAAAAAAATGAAAAATAAAATTGTGAAAATGTTTTGTTTCGGTCTCAATTCGAAAAGGAATTTCCTTAACTTTAAGTTTCCCTGGGAAAACTCGTGATTAGGCTAGAAAATAATTGATATTTTCAGATGTGATTGTCCGATTGGTTGGGAAGGAGATCGATGTGAACACGATAAAAATGAATGTGCCCATCAAAATGGAGGATGCAGTTTTGGTCACCACATAAATTAATTTCAAATATTTGTCAAATTTATTTTTATCCAATAAGTTGTGACCTGGAGTCACAGTCACCAATGTTGTAATCTGGTTGGTTCTTTCAAATGTTCTTGTCCGCTAGGATTTATGTTATTATCAGATTCGAAAACCTGTGCAGATATCGATGAATGTGCAGAACACAATGGCGGCTGTGCACACGAATGCACTAATTTAGATGGCGGATATCAGGAAATAGAATTTGAAATAGATACGACCTACGCAAAACTTTGATCCCAATTTTAATTCTGGTGAAGATCTATTTCGGGACAAAAATCGCGTGATGTTACGTTATTATTGATAATAATAAATGTAGATCACAGCTCACTCTGCTTCATTTGTATTTCATTGGCCCGATTGTGTGTGTGTGTATGTGCTAAATTAGAGTTTGTTTTGGTTGAATTCGATATTATCAACATTTACGTGTTCATCACGTGATTCGTGTCCCGAAATGGTTTTTCACCAGTATAAATAAAAAAAAAGGTTTTATTTGAACTCGGGCATTGTTATCGACATAGTATCTTTAATGAGTTACTGTTATTTGATAACCCTACGCCATGGCGCCACAAAGATGACGGCAAGTATTAAATGGCATAAACGGATGAAATATATCCTTTTCTCAACAAAAGTGCCTCTTTATAGTTAATAGGATGTCCACACCGTTCAAATTTTGGCTTCGAGAAATGACTCATTCGTTTGAGTTTTCAGACTTTCTAAGATAGCTCAAAATGACCACATATATTGAGAAAAATTGGTCCAAATCGGATCGATTATCCAATTTTTTTTTTGAATAAACTGATAATGAATCTCAAATGTTTTTTAAGAATTAATGAAAAATTGTCCGATCAGGACTAATTTGTTTTCTTAATATGTGTGGTCATTTTTAGCTATCTAAGAACTCAATCAGATGAGTCGTTTCCAATAAGTCGATAGTAAAATGGTATAACAAGTGAAGTGTACAAATGTGAGATTTTGAACATGAACAGAGAAGAACAAGAGTTCTAGAGCATAAAATTCCGATGTTTTTGCTGGATCAGGGTATTGAGATCAAATTCTTTAAAATGATAAAAAAAAGGTATTTTTTTGCATAGCCCAATCAAAATATAAATTTGCTAAACATTTTCTAAATGTACCAAAATCTGTATTTTTCATGATGTCATTGCGTTTTCAAAATAATTGGGTGGCACAAAAAAATAATTTTTTTATCATTTTGAAGAATTTAATCTCAATAATCTGATCCATCAAAAACATTGGAATTTGATGCTGCTCTAGAATTCTTGTTCTTGGCTGTTCATCTTCAAGATATCAAATTTACACATTCCACTTTTTATACATGTCACTATCGACTGGTTTCCAATAGTCGAAATGTAAACGGTGTGGCAACCCTATTAACTATAGTCAATAGAAAGTCATAAGTTGGAAAAAGGATATAGCCTAGGTTTATTTCTCAAATAATTTTAAATTTTGGCGATTGAAATAAAGCCTTTTAAACTCAAATGTACGGTGAGTATTCAGGATCAATTTATCATCGATATTTTCGAGTACACAAAGAGTTTAAGCCAAGGATAAGTCAATTTAAATCACATTTATTCATCACTCAAAATTAAAGTTATCAATAATTCAAGCACTTGAATAGCCTCAGTAACTTAATCATTTTGAAGATTTTTAAGAAGGTCTTCGTCGTAAAAATAACGATTTTAGCTCATAACTTTTTTCCTATTCAAGATTAAAGAATGTTTGGAAAAGAAGTTAATAAATAAGCAATAGGCTGATTTTAACTCCGTTTGTTAAGCTTGTTAAGCATCTATTTTTTGTTCATTATTGATAAAATATTTTCCAGAAGTTATCGATTTTTAATTCAGCCATTTAAGTTTATTTTTCTGAGTTGAAAAGTTTTTTTGCTTAAAAAATTCTTAGTTTTAAATGTCCAAAAACATGAAAAAACAACATTTCAGCACATCGAAAATGATTTTTTTTGTTTTATGGAATAAATTCGACAAATCAAATTCGGTGGTTGCAGCAAGAATATAATTTCAGTGAAAAATAGTTAACGATGAAAATTTTAGTGTAATTAGGCTTCGATCAAACTGATTTTAGTTGGTGAAAATTTAAACGTAAAATGAAGAGAATTTCAAAATATTCGGAATTTTTTACAAATTGAAAAATTTACTTTCAAATTGATATTTTTCCAAAAAGAGAAATGCCGAAAAATAGCTTAACTTTACTTTCAAGCAAAAAATTGAGCGAAAAATATATACCCAGCTAAAATTTTGTTTTGTCGTACAGACTAATTCAACCAATTATAAATGGGATCAAAAATATTTTCTGGTATGAACTTTAAATATAACTCAAAAAGTGGTTTGGGCAACTAGATGGCCCATCTAAGATGGGTTTGGCACTAGATTAGCTAAAGTGCGTGTACAAGTTTCATACAAAAAAAATGATCGAGGAAATTGATACTGAAGATAATGGAGTTTCACAGTTTATCATTTTTTTTGATTATTTGCACTTTTCGAATTAGTTTCTAATCAATTTACAAGTTACAATTTCTCACAGGTCATTTAAAGCACTTTAATTATCGCGTCTTGCAATCAATGATAATGGAAAAAAGTTGTAATGACAAATTGTACATACTATATCTATAACGGTACTTGCTGGGGCTTTTATGCCACTTTTTTAGCCAACATTTTTATATAAATCGGCTTTTGAAATCAACTCATCTGATATAGTTCTTAGATAGCTACAACTAAGCACAAATATCTAGTGAATTTAATAAAACAAAAAATAAAACAAAAATGGTCCGAATTCACCACTTTTAGATTTTTTTCTGAGATTACTAAAATTGTTTAACTATTAGTTTTTCTTTAAAGATTGGAAACAATGGTCCGATTCGGATCATTATTTTTTTAATTGATTTTTTTCTATATATTTGTGCACAGTTTGAGCTATCTAAAAACTCGATCAGATTAGTCGTTTTCGAAAGCCGAATTATATAAAAATGTTGAACGAAAACAGCCTCAGCAACCGTGATAGATATGAATTAATTAATTTGAAACGCCTAAAGTTCAGTTGTGCTATGATTAGTTCAAATGGCTGAAATTTAGAGCTTTGAAGGCTGCTCATTGGCCCAGACCATTTTCAAACTATTTGAATCATATGTAGGGAGTCATAGTATATTACAAATTGAATTTCTCAGATTTTCTCGAAATTGCGCTCAGAAGTACAAAACATTTTTAGTCAAAAAAATTTTGACATAAGTTTTTAACATAGTTTGCTCTCTAGCGCCAAAGTGTGTCAGTCCTTTTTCCCTTGGAATTAAAGAGTGGATAATTCGAAACTTTTTAAGAGCCTTAATTTAAAAATTGAAGGGTGTGGGTTTTGAAATAATTGGCTTTTAATTTTTTTTTCCTAAATTTAGAAAATTTATTCCTAATATTATTAGAAATTTTCAAAAATGATAAAATTTTGGAAATAAGAAAATACAAAATATCTACCTAAAATTGAAAACAAAATGCAAAAATCATAAAATTCTTAAGAATTTTTTTTTCCTAGCGCGATTCTGATCGGTCGAAATATATCTTAAATCTGGGAAGATGGCCAGTTTTTTTAAATAAACCAAAAATTTCTGTATAGTTTACTTAAAATGGGCCTACTTCCCGAATTTGAGATAAAGATAAAAAGAGCGCCATGGCGTGCGCCACAAAATGCCTTTTAAACTTCTCTTCAAGCTCGCAAATAATTCTGGGTAATAAAATAGCCCAAATCATGTGCGCCACATAGCCCTCTTTACGGAAGTTGTATAAAGTTGGTGACTGGTCTAAGAAAATTCTTGTCAAATCACTCCTTACTGTAGTTAAAGCATTTTTGTTCACGGGTAACTGCCAAAAGTTGTAAGGAAAGACTAATAAAGTAAAGGGAATTTTAAATAGAGTGACAGAAAAATTCCTCTTATACGTAAAGCGTGGGTTCGCGCTGATTAGTTGATTTTTTGACACGTCTATTCCCATCACATAATTAGTATTGTAGTTTCTCACTATTTTTATCGGATAAAAATAGAAAGTTAGCGATTTTCAAATTTGATACAGTGCTTATGCCGTAATGGATACAAACTTCATAATGATCGCCGCTCTTGTTTACCGATTAACCGATGTGCTCAAGATAATGGTAACTGTGCTCACAATTGTAATACTTTATCAAAAAATACCTACAGGTAAATATCGCACATTATATAACTTGCAAATAATCTCATTTTCCAATTTTGATCGAAGACATTTTTTATATATTTTGGATTTTAATTACAGTAGAATTTTCCAATTATTATTTATAATTTGTCATCAGGATTAAAAATTTCTTATTTTCCTTGCACAATTCCTTACAAAATTTTATCAACGCGATTGAAGCATTTCAGTGCTACATATTTCGAAACAAAAACAATTAAGAAATATTTTTCAATAATTTATGCCTCCTGCTCCTGATTGGCTGAAATCAAAGTTGTAAGTTTTGCTAATTTGAATACGACATCGTATGCGCAACGTTATTTCCGATCAAGTTTTATAATCTCAAATTACATAATTTTGCCTACAAATCTGTTTAAATCTTAAAAATCAGTTTTAAGGGGGTATATCTGTCTGATTAAATAAAGGCCTTAGAGGCATTAAAAATGCTCAAAATTGATACGAAGGGATAATTTAGTGTACTAAGAACCCAATAATCAAAAAAAATTCGAAATTTTCGCATTTTTTAGATTTTTTTCTAAGTATTTTTTAAAAAATGAAGTTAAAAAATAACGTTTGCACGAATTTGACCACTAAAACTTCAAAATTTCGCATTGCCAACTTTCTCATCAGTGTTTCACTGGCTTTCTTTTGATTCTACTTTCAAAAAAATCGAAGCACTTTTTTTTTCGGAAATCTTTTGGAAATGACCAAAAAAAATCATATATCGAGTTTTAGCTAGAAATTGCAAAAAAACCCAACGAGGATCTCTTACAATTGTTCTTGAGAATACTTGATAATTTAGCCATTTTGCAAATATATCCTAGGAGGAGATAGATTTTGAAGTCTGAAATTGTGAAAAATCGTCGGTTATTTGGCGTTCTAGAATTGTTCTGTCGCCGGATCAAAAAAAGCCCGACGATCAAAGATTAACATACTACCGTTACGTGATCTGAGAAATTTGAGCTCAATTTGATATACCGTCTGAAAGGAGATAGTTTTTGCAGTTTGGAAAATGTCACCTTGCTACGATACTGTACCTATTGGTGTAATAGTCAAAATAATTTGTGATGTACTTTTTCGCAAGAATAGGATAGATCTACAAATAAGCATTTTCGGTTTTTCCAAAAGCTTTTTATTTTCAGAATATATCACCGTGAATATGTCAAATCTGCCAGATATACCCCTAATGGGGTAGGTCACCTACCGTAGGTGTCGTTTTGGTACCTTTCAATCACGCTCAGAACAGTTCTAGGGCAGTTGTAATCTGAGGATACTTGTTTGTGTAGATCTAGCTTCGTCTAACGATTACACATCTCAAAGTCAACCTTGTTACATCACACACCAGCTTAAAAATCGAGGAGAAGTTAAACGAGGGTTACTAAATAAATTTCGTAGGTGCGAATGTCGAGCTGGATTTGTTCTCTCCCAAAATGGGCGCGATTGTGACTTCGAGGATCCTTGCATAAACGGTGCTGGATGTCAACATAACTGTCAAACAGTTGGAAAGCAAGCAATTTGCTCTTGTTACGACGGTAAATAACTATCTTTGAGATAAAATAAATTTCATCATTTTCATAAGCTTAAGGAGGTTGTATATGTAAAAATATTGCAAGAGTGAAATATAAATATGTTAAAGAGATATGTAACTTAAAACCATGAGGATGAGTGGTAAAAATATCATTTTTCTGCTTGTTACAACTCTCGAATGCTTTATTACATCCAAATTGTCAACATATTTCAGCAAAATTTATTGAAATTGTGCAAAAACTACGCACTATCGGAATGATGTTATCTGATTATTTTATTTGAATTAAATTGGCTCAAAATCGGAAAATTTATTTTTAACAACAATGGAGAAAATCTATTTTTACCATTTTTTGGGAGTGTTTGACCGACAATTGAAAATATAAAACCGCACAATTTTTGGCGTTCAACTGGAGTAAAACCTTTGAAAAATTCTTCGAAATTGTATGCAGCACGTAAAACTTTTTCCCTGATAGAAAATAAAAATCAATCCTTATTTCCTTGGCGGTGCACAATTTAACTTTTGTTTTGTGTTCAATCTAACCGTGAAAAGTAAGCGGACCAAATAGATTGATAATTATTTCGAAAAATTTGTCATCTAATTAATAAAAGCTACTCAGAATTGCTTGCACATTTTCTTTATTAAGCACCCACAATTTTTGGGCTACAACCCCCTTAAAAGTGTTCGAATTTACGAAAAAAAAGTCAAGATTATTTTTATCAATTTTTACATTTTGAGGTTGGTTTGCGACTGCGGCTACCACTCGCTTAATTGACTTCTACATCCCTTTATATTCATCAAATTATGTGGTAAAAGAAGACCGATAAAGCCTATTTGCAACATCCACTCCATGAAATTAAGTTTAATTATTTTAGGATTTGAATTAGATTCGAGCGGTAAAAAGTGTGTTGACATTGATGAATGTTCTGCTGGTAATGGAGGATGTTCGGTTAACTGTGAAAATACAGAAGGCTCTTTCTTATGTTCTTGTAAGGTAATTCACTCAGAAATTAATTCAATATATTTTCTGGTTTTTACGTCAATTCATAATATTCTCAATTTTGAGTCAATAAACTGGAAATATTTTGTATATCATTCATTGGTTCATCGTTTTAACTCAATTTATGTCACTTTACTACAATTTTAGACAATAAATGATCAAAGTGCTTAAAATTTAATAAAAATATTTGATAATTCACTTGATAATAAATAAAATCAGTTCTTCGTATAACAGAGAAACTTTATATCAACGAATAATAAGGCGACTTTCCTAAAACAGACTTTTTAATATTTTACTTTTGTCGGTCAGTTTTTAAAGAAGTATCAATTAATATTTTTGATTTTTTGGTTGAAAATTACTTAACACGAACAAGTTTCCATATTTAACAGTATTAAAACTAATTATCGAATCCTCCTTGGCAAACTCTAATTCTTTGAACCGTTTGATTGGCTCGGAGCCTCAACGGTTAAACTCACAATGTATTTAATCATTCAAACTATTTCAGGAGGGATTTGAGTTAGGAATTGATGGATTCAAGTGCTACAGAGTCGTCATAGAGCTCATCAGTCGGAAAAAGGTAGAATTTTAATCAGATTTCTTAGTATATTTTTTGTGCCGAAACTCAATTTTTGGCGAGTTCCGGGATTCACTTTTTGTGCTAGAACTCGAAGTTTGACGACCGTCAAAAAGCAAAAAGTCGGAACTCGCCATAACTCAACTTCCGGTACAAATACGCGAAAAGTGACCTAAAACCGTCTAGTTTTGTGCGCCTTGGAGTTATTTTTTTTCAGCGTTGTCAACCAGATCGAAATGGATGTCAGCATAGTTGTGTAGAAGAGTTTTCTGAAGCTCATTGTTCGTGCCATGAAGGTTTCCAGCTAGAAGTAGATAAAAAAAGTTGCCGCGACGTCGACGAGTGCCGCAGCGGTCTTGCCAAGTGTGCCCATAATTGTATCAACAATCTGGGAAGTTATGAGTGTGCATGCAGACCTGGTTTTGTTCTTGCACAAGATGGGCTAAGATGTCTAGACACCAACGAATGTCTAGACCAGAATGGAGGATGCCAGCAAATATGCAATAATTCACAAGGTCATTATTCGATTCTCAAGTTCTCTTTTTCAAATACAAATATGTTTAACGAACTAATGTTAATCTAGGATGTGCGGGCTGAAAAGTGGCCCATGAGTGGCTAGGAGGGGCCTTAGGAGTGTTAAGATTCGCTCTTTCAGCCCGCACATCCTAGATTAACATTACTTTGTTGAAGAAATATATGTTGAATATCGCCAAAATCATAAAAAACAATCAGTTTATACTTCCTTATGAAAAGATCAAAACAAATTGTATGGGTAGATGAAATTTTGAATACTTGGGAGAAAAATAGGAGGTCACTCTTTCGGTTTTTGTGACGATTTATGACGAGTTCCGGTATTCACTTTTAATGCCGGAACTCGATTTTTGGCGAGTTTCGGGAATAACTTGCAGAAATGAAATCCTTGAAATCAAACTAAAAAAAAACATTATTTAAAAGCCAGAAGTCTTAGTTTGGCGAGTTCCGGAATTCACTTTTTATGCAGGAACTTCATTTTTGTTTTGATATCGCCGAAAGTGTCAATATCGCCGATTTTTTAGCAAAAAACTTTTGATGTTGGCTCTCCTGGAGACATACAGTAGTAATAAAATGTTCGAGACCAAAAGCTCCAATTTCCTCTGGATTGAAAGTAATTTTCCTGCCAATTATAGGTTTTGATCCTGTGGAAATTTCCCTTGTTGGTCTCGAACAATTTTTTTACATACTGTACACTAATTATTAAGTTCCCAAACACTGGTCAGTAATCAGTTAACGGGAGACTCTTATCATTGGGCAGTGCCCTCTATCGCCCCCATAACACGATCAAAACTGATTTTATATTAATTGCAATAAGGATATGTCAGAAATGTTAACTGCTTAACTACGCCATTCTTGAGATGATTACTTCCTTTGAAGGTCAAAGTCAGTGAGCTCCTGAGACTTCTTTCTTTACTCGGATTTGTTACGACCAGATGTATTTGTTGGCAGATAAGTCAGAAATGCATTTAACCTCTTGATTGACATTTTGACAATATAAATGTTTTTTCCAGACAATAATTCCCACCAAATCAAATGTATTCAAAGGTGCAAAAACAATCATCAAAATTGCATAAAACATATTTATTTATTATTTTATTTTAAATTATATGTTTATAGTTTGTTGGTTAATTTGAAGGGGGCAATGTGCTCAAATAGATTCAATTGATCTTATTTGACTAAACTAATTCACTAGAAAATGTTCTTCTCACACTTTTACAACTTTGATAATATTTCGTTTTGCTCCTCTGTAGTCTGACACAAAAAAATTAACAAAATCATTAAGGGGTTGGCATTAGTCTGGCAGATTGGTACATTTTTTCAGAGCGATATGAAAAAAATTTGAAAATTAATTTTTTAGTTCGTATCTTCAATAAAAGCTTATTCTTGAAAACGTTTATATTTTTAATTTCTGAACAGAACTGAGTATATGTAAGAATATAACAAAAACCATTTCATGGAGATTTGATTTTCAACTAAACCTGATGTAAGAATTCTCTTAAGAACGATATCGATTAACTTCAGACATTTTCAATTTTACTTCGCTAAAAAATGGGTAAATCATTTTGCACATTAAAAAATTTCCTCAATATCAAAGTTTTTATCCATGACATATGATCAAAAATCAAGAAAAATAGCTTTTTTCAAAAAAAAATGACCTTCATTTGCGTTTTAATTTGACAAAATGTTCTGACGATCAAAAAAGATGACGCCGAGTAAAACCGAAATTTATTGGGAATTTTTCTACAATTGGGTGCAAAATGGCAATAAATTTCACCAATAGTTAAAAAATAATAATCGCGCGACCCTTCCATCAGTTGACATACGGAAACCAAATAGATATTATAAATTTTAACTAGTGATTTTGCCTGATTTTTTATGGATAAAAGTGGCCATTTCCTTTGTTTTCACCCACAGATGTCAATAAAAAACAAGAAAAATTTGTGGACTTAAAATAAGGAAAATTTTCATAATTTTTAATTTTTTTGAAATTTTTAGGAATGCCAAAATTAAAATTCGAACTCAAAACTTCGAACTAAAACTTCGAACTCAAAAATAGATAAAATGTGATTCTCTTTAGCCAGGAAATATTAATATAAGCTTAGCGTCGCTAAGTTAGCGAAGTATAATAAGCATTAAAAACTAAACTAACTTATTATTTTCGTAATTTATATCGCTGATTTTATGGCCGATTAAATTTGAAACAGAAGATACTAGTTTGTATAAGATCACAATTAATCTTGAATTCATCTGAAGGTCATTAACTCGGCAGATTGCAGTAAATATAACTTACGAAAATAATAAGTTAGTTTATTTTACATGCTTACTATCGTTGGCTTAGCCGACATAAATATTTTCCAGCTTATTCAAATTCTTTTTTCCGCATTTTTAATCTAAAATTTTTTTCTTTTTTTCAATTGAAATCTGTTAGTAAAAAACTTAGAAATTTTAGCACTTTAGCTTTCTTGCTGACTTTTTTAGTCATATTTTGAGAATTTTTCGGAAATTAAGTTCAAATTTATTTTATTATATCTTATTTATAATTCTTGGTTTTTTGAGTTTTCCATGAAAAACCAGTCCAAATAAATATTTTGATTTTATGCTATCTACTACCCTGATAATATTTTTTGGATCCTGGTTACCAAAATCGAACCTTCGAGAAGGTTTTTTGAAGGGAAATCTCGACTGTCTCCTCATCTCACGTACACATCACATTATTATAATAGTATTTGATTTCGGGATGTCAACATATTATATATATATTATATATGTTACATATAGTATGTTCGCCCGAATATCATTTTGAAATTGTTGATGAAATTTAAAACAGTTGTTTGAAACACCGGTTAGTGCCATTTGGCACTCGATTTTTGAAAATCTTATTTGTGCAAAAAATTCCCAATGAAATTTCGGATGTCATAGGCGCCCTCTTCTTTGATAGTCAGGAGTCCTGACTCAGGTCATTTGTTAAGAATTACACTCAATCGATGGAAATTTATTTTTCTAATAAAGTTTTTTTTTTATTTTAGACCATTTTTCATGTTTTTTTATATTCCGGAAATTGTTTAATGTGCACAATGCTACACCCGGTTTTTGCGGATAACACCGGAAAATGACTAAAGTTGATTGATATCGTCTCAAAAAGTTCTTACATCGGGTTACGTTGAAATTAGAGTTCCCATGCAAATTTTTTTCGATATATTTTCAGATACTCAATTATGATAAGAAATTAAAATTAAACATTTGTAGACATTTGCAAGAATAAAAACTTTTATTAAAGGATTACTAAAAAATACTAGACGTCAATTAAGATATTAAATAATTTTCTGTTTTCCTGTTGCCTACCCCTTAAAATTTTTTGAATTCAGGAAGTTTCAACTGTGCATGTGGAGGAGGATATTTACCAGATCCGCTCAACCGAAAAAAATGTTCAAAAATATCAGTTTATGAAGATTCCGCAGAAAAAATGTATTTCGATTCTTATCATTCGTTTGACTCGGCAAGCGACTCAAATGGATCTTATTACAGAAATATGAACCAAAACAGCAATTCCCAATTACTCACTGGAATTCTGATAGAAAGATGTGCTCCAGGTAAAGTCTGACAGTCTGAAACTTTCTAGGTGGGGTTTAGATATATGTCGGCGTGCATTTTTGGCAGTTATTCGTCGGGAAAACTATTTCCTCCTAGGAAACATTATAAAAGTCATTCAATTGTTTTCTCAAAACTAGCTCACAAAAAAATTCAACTGTAGCGCTTTTTGATATTAAAACTTAAAACTAGAAATATGATTTTTTGAGGGACCCATTAGAAAAATATGGAAAAAAGAGCTTCGATATTCGAAAGAGCTTTTAAGGACCTCGGTGCATTTTGACAGATACGGATATAGGCTCTTGATGAAAAACTCTTTACAGGGTTTATATATTCTTCTCAATATACCACCAAAGTAATGTTTCATACTCCAGGCAATTTTTGTAACTACAGAAGTTTCGAGTAATTGCTTTTTAAGAAAACTTTGAGTTCGAATTAAACTTTTTGAATTTGACAAATTATGAGAAATTTTTTGAAAAAGTTCCGAACATTATAAAAAAAACCCTTATTTTTGTTCAATTTTTTTTAACAGTATTTGTTTCAAATCAACGAAAAAAAACACTTCAAAATGGCCACTTTAACTTTTCGCTTAGGTGACCATATATTTTTTATATGCTATTTGAAAAATAATCTGACATTTTTTTGGGATTTTCGGTCGAAACTATTTAGAAATATTTTGAAAATTTTCCTCATTTCTTGTTCAAAACTTTTCAACTAATTTTTTTGGAATCCTTAGCTGAAAATATTTTGATTAACTACTTTCACTATACTTAAATATGTCTTCGTTTTGTTTATTCGCTCTTGTTAATACTCTGAATCATACTTTTTTAAACAAAACTATGGATCGGCAGAAATACTCCAAAGCCCTCATTATCCGGAATTAAAAAAAATTTATCACACCCTAACTTGCCGAATTGATAAGCCGACCCATCCACTGTTTAAAATTTATTTTATTTAACTCATGCAGAAAAATATTTTTTTGATGTCCTAAAATTTCGGTTTTTTCCGTCGTTTTTCACAAATTTAAATTTTCGATTTTGACGTAGAAATCGTATAAAATAAAATTTGATGAATTCGAGCTGTTGGTCGAGAGCGTATTTAAGAGCTTCTAAGTAATAAATAATAAATTTTACTGTTATTTAGACACCATGGAAGCAAACGCGCGTTTTTTGATAGTTTTGTCAAAAGAAAATTTATAAAGTAAAAATAATTGATTTTTGCCAAAAAGTTTCTTATCAAGAGAAAAAAAAATCGAAAAAGTGCAAATTTGTCAAAATTCACCAAGGCCCTTAAAATAAACACTGATATGAAAGTTGGCTTACGTCATAATGATATTTTGAAGTTTCAGTTGGTAAATTTTAGCAAACGTTATTTTTGAAAGTCATTTTAAAAAACATACTTAGAAAAAAATTGAAAAAACACAAAAATTTCAAAAACAAATTTGATAATTTGGTCGGTGGTAGACTTGGTTATCACTCAAACCAATTTGGAGCCTTTGTGATGCCCTAAGGCCCCATAAAACCAGCACCCAGTACCCCCCTAAAAATGCTTGGAAGTGTGGATTTGTTCAATTTAATTGCTGGTTGTTCAAAACGCCGAAGAACTACTATAAGTGAGAACCATAACGATCATCTGAAATAGCGAATATATCATTTTCTTGTCAGATAATTCTTGTCAAGAATAGATTTGATAGATTAGGTCTGTGTTTTAACCACACAGATGCACAAGTAACTTATATAACATCGTGCGAACGAATTCCTAAACCTTTTTTTTCAAATCATGTGGTAATAATAAATCTAATTTAAAGGAACATTTGGAGAGGACTGTCTGCTGACATGCGACATTTGCAAACATGGATCATGTAGTGAAATGTCGGATGGCTGCATTTGTTCATCTGGATATACTGGAGTGAAATGTGATCACAAATGTCCACCGAATACATGGGGCAATGAATGTCGCTTAACTTGCAACTGCATGCACGGCGGCGAGTGTGACTCATCTGATGGAAAATGTAAATGTCCACCAGGTGTCGGCGGAGTCAATTGTGAAATCGGATGTGATGCTGGAAAATGGGGAGACCAATGCCAAAAAAGATGCCAGGTCTAAGGGACAAAATCTGAATTGATTTTTCGCAATAAGTGACAACCAAAAATATAAAACAGGGCTTGAGGGTGAGTTTGGAACGGCAAAAATCGACCAGTTTATATTTTATTTATTTTTGGATCACTTTTAGTTTCTGTGATGAAATTGATCAATAAAAAAATAATGTCCCGTTTTCGAAACATCAGCATCTTTCGAGAAAATTTTGCCAATCATTCGACTTGAAATTATTTTTGAATTTATTTCGAAAATTCGAAGACAAAAGATAGGCAATTTCAAAAACGGTTGAAATTTTGATTTTTTTGCATAGATCATTTTTATTCATAATTTCCACAGCATAACAAAAATTATTTTAGGATTATGCAAAAACCACGCGCTTTCTAAAAGACTGTTTTAATGATTTATGTTTTTATTTTAATTTGCTACAAACTCAGAAAATGTTTATTTTACAACAATGGAGAATTTCTGTTGGTATCATTTTTCGAGATAGTAAGCCAACAATTGTAAATATGAAAACGCCAAATTTTTCGCGTTCAACTGGAGTACATTTTCTCAAAATTGCATCAAATGTGTATGCAGCATTTAAAAGTTTCACCATGACGGAGAACACAAATCAAGCACTTATAAAATAAGACAACATTTCATTGACGGTCAACAATTTAACTATTGTTTTTTTGCTAGAACCGAGAAGAGTAGGCGGACAATATAAATTGCTAATTATTTCGAAAAAATTTGTGATTAATAAAAGCCTCTTTGAACCCCCTTAGTTTTGACAAAAATTTCTAGAAAAATGTTGAAACAATAAATTTGAACCTCTCGGTGAAAATTCTAGACGATTGGTTGATAAATATTTTGGAAACCGTCAAGTATCTAAGCTCTAAAAAGGGTAAGAAAATATTTCTTGTTCCCACTTCTAGGTAAAAAGTGCCTTGTTACTAAACTGTTAATCTTTGAAATATTTTAACCCTTGTGTGACAGTGTGGACCAGGTGGAGGGCGTTGTAATAAAAAGTTTGGCGCATGTTTTTGTGCTGCTGGGCGATATGGGAAGAAATGTCATTTATCATGTCCCAGATTTACATTTGGACCTGGATGTACATCAAGATGTCATTGCCACAAACGAAAATCAAGGGGATGTTCGAGAATTGATGGAAAATGTCTTTGTCTATCAGGATTTAACGGAGATGATTGTTCTCAAACATGCACACCAGGTTTATATAAACCCCTTATCTTTAAAGAATAAACCCTCATTTGTAGGGAACGGTGATGATATTTTCTTGACTTTTTATATGAAAAAAGTTCATTTTACACAAAAATATGAGCCGAATTTCCGAAAACCGCCGAAAAACCTACGCAATTTCACGATTTTTAGCTCGATTCCTGCGAGTGTCCGTATTGTCAAATCTACTTTTTGAATTCTTATTTGAGTACGTGTTTCTACAAATTTTGGTATTTTACTTTATTTGATCTGATTGTGAAAGTATTTATAAAAATGAAAACATTTCCAAATTATGATGTCAATTTGAACGCCCACGCGTTTTTGATTTTTAAACTTATTTTAGAATTTTTCAAATTCGACTTTAAATCTTATTTCTTTGGTCACAAATAGACCAAATGTACTTTTTCGATTTTGTATTATTTGACTTAAGTTAAAACTTAAGTTAGTGTTAAAACAACTTCAAAAAGGTTATCGCGTACACTCATATTGGCTCTTTCGGCGATTTGAGCACAAAAATAGTTTTAGAAAAAATATTGAAATTGCGTAGGTTTTTAAATTCCAAAACGGGTTTTCGGGAAGAGTCTTGGAGGTGAAAATCTAAGGAAAATTCTTAGAAGTGTTTGAATTCATACAGTTTTTTGCTCCCAATTTTATATTTTGCTAAAACCTGATTGACACCGCTGATTGGTTAATGAGCATTCAAATTTTTCAAGCACCTACGTGTTTGTTAATTTGAATGTTTTGATTGGTTGAGGTTAGCTTGAGCAAAAAAGTAAGATTGGGAGCAAAAATGTGACATGCTGTATAGAAATTAACTTTAATGTTGGGGTGATATCGACTTAATTTTAGGACATTTCGCATAATTTATTTTTTTTGAAGGTACATTTGGTCGTTTGTGTAAGCAGAAATGTCGTTGTGCAGATGGAATTGGATGTCACCCAAAAACTGGTCGATGTGCCCGTAAATGTCCCCCAGGTCGCCAAGGTAGCCGCTGTGCTGACAAATGTCTGACTGGATTTTATGGAAAAGATTGCCGCCAAAAATGTAGCTGTCAACTCAACGGGGACGGATGTGACCCAAAAGACGGTACATGTTTTTGCAAAGCTGGGTTCACTGGCGAACGCTGTGATCAAACATGCCCCCGAGGCACATTTGGTCATAAGTGTCAAAAACTTTGTTCATGCGAACATGGAGATTGCTCCCCGATTACTGGAAATTGCATTTGCCACTCTGGATTTTCTGGGGCAAAGTGCAAAGAAAATTGTTCAACAGGTAGATGGGGCAGAGACTGTATTTCAATTTGCCAATGTGGAAACGGGCAATGTAATTCTGTCGATGGTTCATGTCTTTGCCCGGCTGGATTCGCCGGCAAGAACTGCCAAAAAACTTGCTCAATGGGCACTTTTGGAGAGGACTGCAGAAATCAATGTAATTGTAGCGGCGGAGAACCTTGTGACCCAATTTCAGGGACAGATAATATAACTTCTTTTTATACTTATCAAAATAGAATTAAAACTAAATTTTATTTTTTTTACAATTTTTAAAACTTAAATTTTTTTTGAGACAGTCGATGTTCAAGATTTTAAAAGTGATCATAAGTTGAGGTAGAAACGGCAAAAAACAAGCACAGATTTTATTTATTTTCAGACCACGTTTAGTTTCTGTGCTGAAATTGACACAAAATTTTTTGAAAAAACATGTTACATTTTTTAAAAATTCTTGAATTTATTCTTGAATTTTATTTCGAAAACTCCAAGCTAGATGATCGACAGTTGCAAAACCCGTTTTGGAACAGTTTTATGGTGAATTTTTTTTCTTGAAGATCATTTTTATTCATGATTGCCTAAAACATATCAAAAAATCAGCTACCGCGGTATACCGTAGGCAAAAAACGTTTTATCGGGCCTACTTTATCATAAATGTGTTATTCGGCCTAACTTTATCAGTTTTTTAAATAAACGAAAAAAACCGTTATAATTGCCACTTTATCTTTTCGGATAATCCAAAAATTGAAGCTCTCCAAACATTTGTTTGTTGCAAATTATAATTGAAGCAGAATTTATAAAGGTATCAGTTCAACAGGTCGATAAAAATGAACAAAAATACCGGAATTTCAAAATATTTGTACTTTTTTACAATTCTACTAATTTTTTTTCTATAAAACAATAATATGAAAATTCGAAAGTAACAAATCTTGTCCAAATAATAAACATTAATTTTAAGAATATTGATCACGATGCCCGAGTTTAAATAAAATCTTTTTTTGGTTTTATAACGGTGAAAAAACCATTTCGGGACATCACTTGGGCATCGTAATCGATATTCACCTGGGTATTTTTCAATCAAGCGCCCATATTCGGTTCACATTTTAAGCACCGACCTCCTTAAAATACCTTACAAGGACAAGAAAATTGGCGTTCCTATTTTATCATGAATAAATCCTTATTTTGAAAATGTTTGACCCAAAAAACCTAAAGTAATAATGCTGAAGTTTTTGTTTTGGAGAAAAAGTTCCTGAGTATGAAACCAGTTTTCCAATTGAAATAAGATTTCTTATTTACTACTTTCACAAAAATATAATTAATGATTAACTCATTTTTCCTTCAAGATAGCTATTAAAAATATGTTTAAACTGTTATTTTGTTTGTTATCTTAAATATGAGGTTCCTGTATTTGTGGCGCTGGAAAAACTGGTGCAAATTGTGACCTTGATTGTGATGGTAAAATGTTTGGTATCGGATGTGCCCAAAAATGTTTATGTGAAAATGAGTCATCGTGTGATCCTGCCAGCGGGGCCTGCATTTGTGCCGCTGGGTGGCATGGGACGTATTGTGCCAAACCGTGCCCAGATGGATTTTGGGGCAATAAATGTTCAAAAACTTGCGAATGTGGAAATAATGGGAGCAGATGTAATCACGTAACAGGAGTCTGCACATGCACAGCGGGATACATTGGAGCGGACTGCACCCAACTCTGCCCAAGCGGCACTTTCGGCGATGGATGCTCAAACTTGTGCGTTTGTGGCGAGGGGGCGAACGGATGCGACGCTGTGTCGGGCAGATGTCATTGCAAACCAGGCTTTACCGGCGCAATGTGCAACAAATGTAAATTTATTATCACAAAAAAAACGGTTTCATATAATGTAAGGTGACATGTCATGACATGAGTAGGACGTTATTCTTCCGGTATTTTTGCCGGAGGTCGATAATTGAGAGTTCCAGCATCCATTTTCTTACGGAACACATCCTTTTTAACGCAGATCCTAGCTTTTTTAAACAAACAGTATATAGGCTCATATTTTGTGTAAACATAAAATTATGGTGTACACTTTGGGCATAGCTTAACTGTTAAGCGAAAAGAAGTTTGCATTTCTTTATACTAACACCTCAAACATTTTTCTGATTTTTTTGTTTTAGTTTGTGAAATTGGGCGCTGGGGTCAAAATTGTGAGCAAAGATGCACCTGTCGAAATGGGGGAATGTGCGATCCCCAAATAGGAACATGTCAATGTCAAGTCGGCTGGATGGGCTCAAAATGTGAACTTCCTTGTCAAGAGGTTAGAAAGTCTTATAGACAAATAAAAACAAATTAAAAAAGGCAGGTACAGGAGAAGCCAGAATCTATCTCAAGTAAAAAGTATTCGGGCGACTAAGCACTTTCGTCACAAATTGCAATGAATGAAAGTCAACAATAATAATTTTGCGTCTAATGAATTGATTTTTTTCGAGATCATCTATATCCCCTAATCACACTTTTGTGAATATCCCGGCCCTCTACTTAAAAACACACTACGTTTCCTAATCAGGGCCGGGATATTCACAAAAGTGTGAATAGGGATATTAAAAAAACGAAAGAACTGGAACTGTACCTCGTTTTTCCGAGTTTCAACCTAACGGTGCAAATATTTTACGAGGCAATTTAGAAAAAACTGGTATGTTCTGAATTTTTTATATTTCATCTCAACTCCTAGGATCACGATAAGAAAATTATTTTTTTGAGAACAAGAAATCGTATCAAGTTTTAATTAACACCACACGAATCTCGACTAGAATGTTTCTGAAAATGGTATCATAAACTATGGTCAAATTATGGACCGTTCTAGCGCGAGAGCACAAAACATTTATCAATTTTAGACAATTCGAAAAAATTTAAATAATTCCTTACAAAAATTTTTGAGAATTTTTCACGATTTTTGTATATTTCATAAAACTGAACAAGCCAAGTTGAGAACAAAAATCGTGAAATTAACTCCACTTGTTCTGAAGACAAGGAATGCCTATAAAACCTTCATAAAGTGGCCGCGTTCTTTCAAGGAGAATTTTGCTTCTCAAAAATGCTTCACACTGCGGCCACTCTCAAATTATTTCAAATTTGTTTAAGAAATACATTTTTACCCGCTAGGGTCGCTATGGAGCTGGTTGTGCCGCAACTTGTGGCTGTTTAAATAATGGTAAATGTGATGGAGAAGGAAATTGTTTCTGTCTTTCTGGATATACCGGTAATTTGTGTGGTGAACCATGCGATTCTGGTTACTGGGGAAAAGATTGCAAAACGCGTTGCAAATGTCAAAATGGATCCGATAACTGTAATGTCGAAACCGGCGTTTGCAAATGTGAACCCGGCTGGAGAGGGAACCACTGTGACCAACCGTGTTTACCAGGTGTTTATGGTTCCGATTGCGGTCAGGTTTGCTCGTGCGGTTCCGGTCAACCTTGTCATCACGTGAGCGGTGCATGTGTCTGTCCGCCCGGTCGCACCGGCTATGGCTGCCAGTCACTCTGTCCATCCGGCCGCTACGGCTTCAACTGTAAAAATTCGTGTGCATGTGCACATGAAAACATGAAATGTTCACCAAGTTCTGGGAAATGTTCTTGTATTTCCGGTTTCACTGGACTGGATTGTAACACAAAATGTGCACAAGGAAACAGATAAAATTCATAACTGATAACGCAAGAGGACGCCAATCACCTCATATCAATTTTGTTTTTAGATTTTAGAATACAATCGCATTAAGGGGGTACTGATCGCTGAAATTGAATTTTCTCGATGAAAATTAGCCCTACAGGGCTTTCAGAATACTATTCAGATTACACATTTTTTAGAACTATGGATCAGCTTGTGAAAACAGAATTTCAAAAATTCTTTGTACATAGTATGCATACACTCTTTCACACACGAGCGATACATAAGGACCCAAACCAAAATGGTCAAACTATCTCCTCCCAGGTTTTATGTTGAAATTGACTTAAATTTTGATATAACTTCAAAAAGTGGTAGGTCAAATTTAATCTTGAGCAGTTTTTTAAGTTTCGCTATATTTCTCTAGAATATAGAAAAAATCACGATTTTTTCAATAATTTGTCGGAAAAACTATCTCCTCTCGGGAAAAATCATAAAATTCATTTAATTTTTTCAAAGCTAACTCACACAAAAACAAAGTTTAAAAAAGTAAAGATTTCTTTGAACTTATGCGAAATGTGTCTCGCCACCCCTTAATTGAAATGTGATGCTCAGAATGTTTTTTTAATCTTTTGTAAAGGAACTTGGGGACCAGATTGCCGTGAAAGATGCAGCTGTCGCGACTGTGACGCTGTCAGTGGGCAATGTCTGAATTGTCCTCCAGGCCATATTGGCCCCGAATGTAACCAGCGCTGTCCTTCCTATTGGTGGGGTGACAAATGTGCCCAAGTGTGTACCGCCTCCGCAAATGAAAGCGCGGCCTGTAAACGACCTGACATGGCAAAAAAGAGGTCAAACAACGTTTGCGAGAATATCAATTGTGGCCGAGGCGGCTGGTGTGACGATGGGCAGTGCTATTGTGCCCCTGGATACACTGGCCAAAGATGTCAGCAAAAATGTAAAAATGATACATGGGGAATAGAATGTCTAAAGTCATGTGACTGTGGAAAAGATGGAAAATGTGATTCGATAGACGGAAGCTGCAAATGTGCACCAGGATTCACAGGGCCTACATGCGACCAAACATGTCCTCAAGGTACATTTAATATTCAAATTCTTGGACTTCTCGATTGAGAGATTATGGTTTTATTATTATTTAATTTCTTAGAAAACATATCGATTACGATGTCCAAGTTCAAATAATTTTTTTTTCTATTCTGGGAAAGAATTATTTCGGGAAAGAAGGCGTGATGATTACGTAATTTTCATTCAGATCATAACCTTTCCTGCTTCATCTAAATTTTTATTGGCCCGATTGAGTGTAGGTGCTAAGTTAGCGAGGTAATTTTGGCTGGATTCAATATGGTCAACAGTTACTTAATCATCACGCGATTCGTGTCCCGAAATGAGTTTTCACCTAAATTTGAATGAAAAATATCTGAACTCGGGCATAGTAATCGATATAACAATTCGAAATCAGCTGATTTTCGAAAACAAATTTTTATTCTTTTCGACGTTCTTACTATGACATTTCCGGTGCATTGAACTAAAACAATCTTCAAGGTACTTGGGGACGAGGATGTGGTCGAGTTTGTGAATGTAGCTGGAAAAATACGGAATCATGTGATCCAAAAAGTGGAAGATGTCTTTGTAAAGCCGGTTTTACTGGGACTCATTGTACACAATGTAAGTAAAAAAATAATTGCAGACATTCAAATTAGCGTGTTTATCAGATAACAAATAATAATAACCCTAATTTCCGTCAATGAAGGAGATGCATGGTTTAAAATGAATTTCCATCCAGTTTTTACAGAATTCATTTGCCCATTTTTAGTATTGTTATTAATATTTGTTTAAGGGGGTATGGTGTCATGGGTTTTTTTGAGCCCTGTTATAGGAATTAATTTAGATACATTATATCGGTTATTGACTAAAGTTGACTTCAAGGAATCTCCATGGTGGCAATATATATTTTTTCAATAACTAATCTAGAACAAAATCTAGAATTTGTAAAATTCGATATTTTTTGCTTTAAACCCGCAAAAAACCGTTAGTTCACACCATGATTGAACAAATTTATTGCGTGAGATTTGAGGACCACCGAACGCAGTGACAATGACATGGGGTAAAATTATGCCGAAATGTCTTAATCGAATTCTAAAATTTGCAATTATTTTTAGCCAAATGTTAAACCTATATTATCGATATTGACGGCTGGTTGAGTTAAAAAATTTAGATTAGCTGCTAAGCCAAACATTTATTGATCAGTGAAAGTCTCAGCTAATTAATTTGGTGAAGTATTTTGTTCGATCAGACGAACTTTGTTGTTTCTCGAACTTTTTCATTCCGGTTTACTATTGGTCGTATTCGATCTATGAAATTCAAAAGAATCCGAAGACACCACAACTTGACCGACAGCTTATCTCTAACTAGAATGATAAAAAACGGTTCTTATTCTGAACATCCGTTCTAGGAGAAGTATCACACTTTGAAGACGAAAAATTGTGAAGAAAATCGCGGCCGTTCAAAAGTGATTCTAGAAAATCCAAGAAGCGAAATTTCAAAAAAATGGCTCCAACATATTAGATTACCTCACTCTTCCCGTACTGCTGTTGGTAAATTTTCAGACGCTTGTATGTGGGTCTAAAAGAGATAGATTTTTGAAAAACCATTTAGTGCTCTAGAATAGGACTCACCACCTTGGTGGTGTGATTTACAAGGTTGGACTTTGAGATGTGTAATCGTTAGACGAAGGCTGAATATACAAACCAAGTTCCTCCAGAATTTTTACAAATCTGCCGATATTTGTTCTGAGGCGTGATTGAAAGGTACCAAAAAGCGACACCTACCCCCTTAATTACGCGATGATGTTGGATGAAACTTAAATAGACTTAACGTCGGAATATTAGATTTTTTTTAAGTCAAAATAGATTTATTAGACCTAATTTACCCATAAATGACATTTTTTTCATCAAATCTATCAAAAAAAGAAACTTTATTTGTGCATGCAAATTGACATGCAGAACCCTCTTAATCTTTACGAAAACCTAAAGATTAGCATGCTAAGATACAGAAAAAAAATATGTAACAAAGTCTATTTGGCACTTATCAATTATAGTTTGGGGGTCCTTGCCCACATACAAACCCTCTATATCGATAACGATCCCCGGGTGAAAAACGACTCTTTTTCCTAGAGATATTCTTCCATTTTCGAGCAATAATTACGTGAGCTACTCGTCTCATTTTTAAATCAAAAAATTACACTTATTATAACGGCATAATATTTTGAACACACAACTAGGGAAATTATCTCTGATTACTTGGATGTCATGACATGTCACCCGTGGATGCCAAAATAGGGGCTAAGAGAGATAAAAATCCAAGGATGCCAATTTAAATGATTTTGTTTTTTTAAATCTTAAACTTTTTTCAAAATTTTTTATTAAAATGCGAGATTTTCAAATCTCCGGAAGTGACCTTATATATGGGTATTGAAGGAAACTCAACAGAATTATTAGTCAAATGGCTGAAAAATAAAAATTCGAAAATTTCAATTCCTAATAGGAATTTCCTATCGATTTTTATAAAATTAAAGAGGGTCGTTTTGTAGAGCCGGGAATCGTGGTGGCTTCAGGTTTCTATACTGTTCATTGGAATAAAATAAAAATGGGTATCGATGTTTTTGACCCATCTTGTAGAGATTTTTTTTTGGTAATTTTAAGAGTCAGGATTTTTTTCTTTATGAAAAATTTTCCAAAAAAAATTGATTTTTCGGTTAAATTTTCGAGATTATACAAGGAGTGCAAAACCTGGATCTAGCGACCCCGTATGAAAAGCTAGAGCGTTAATTTTTTTGGCAAGTGAAAATTAAGCGTTTATTAGGTAACCTTTTTTAAGGATGAGGGTCGGTCGATCTTAAATAAGGGGTCAAAGTCATTTTCAAGTTTATCGTAAAAACTTGAAAATACCCTCAAAAGAACCGGAAGGGTCGATTTTTTGATGAACGTATTGGCAACTATGGGTCAATCACGTACTGAAAGATCACTAGAGCGCAAAAACTGGCTTCAGCACCCCTCTGAAATCTCAAAAATTGGACCAGTTTTTGCGCTCTAGCGACCTTTCAGCACGTGATTGACGCATAGTTGCCAATACGTTCATGAAAAAGTCGACCCCTACGGTTTTTTGAGGGTATTTTCAAGTCTCTGCGATGAACTTGAAATTGACCTTGAACTTTGACCGCTTATTTGAGGTCGACCACATGGTCGCCGACCCTCATCCTTAAAATAGGTTTCCTAAAACGTTTAATTTTCACTTGCAAAAAAAATTAGCGCTCTAGCTTTTCATACGGGGTCGCTAGATCCGGGTTTTGCACTCCTTGTAAAATTTCGAAAATTTGACCGAAAAATCGATTTTTTGTTTGAAAATTTTTCATTAAAAAAAAATCCTACGTCTTAAAATGACCCAAAAAAATTCTCTACAAGATGGGTCAAAAACATCGATACCCATTTTTGACTTTTGAAATTCCTTATTTCAAATCGTCTTTATTTTTATGGCCAAACGCAATATCTTTTATCTGAAAATTTTATTGACATCTCCAATTTATTTAAAAAAGTCCCAACTTATTGTTTTAGATATTAGACTGGCATTGTCATGATTTTTTTATATTTCTTGTTAAAATTTCTAATTTGATAAGTAATATATTTTTAGCTTGCCGAGATGGTCGATGGGGACGCGGCTGTCAATCTCAATGTTCTTGCAATTCATATTTATGTGACAAAGAATCTGGAGAATGTATTTGTCCGCCAGGTTTTATGGGTCCAGACTGTAAAATAGGTAAAAACACACATTTCAACATTTTTATGAAACTTTTTTAAAAGTCACCTTTGAGATACGGTCTAAACATTTTATAACATCTGATATTGTAACACCGAAAATGATTATTTCTACATATTTTTAAATCCGAAAAACTTGCAGAATAATTATTAATATTTTTGTGCTATATATTCTATTCACACGTTTGTGAATATCCCGGCCCTGATAAGGAAACGTAGTGTGTTTTTAAGTAGTTGAGCCGGGATATTCACAAAAGTGTGAATAGGGGATATAGTATAGGGTGTAAAACATTCCAATTTAGGCAGAAAACAACTTATTTCGTTTGAATTTTAGGGTATTGGCATTTATGTAGAATTTTATGGCGCGTTATAGTGACAAGCATATCCCCCCCCAAAAAATGACCTTTTTTATTAAAAATGAGACGGAGGCGAAAACAGAGTCTAAGAGTGTTACTGAAACTCCGAGAGAGCCATAATAAATTATTTTCTGCAATAAATTCGAAACAAATATTTTTGAAAATTTTCGAAAAATTCAAAATCCGAGACTTTTAGATGGCCGAAAATGACTTATGTACTTTAAGGGCCTCGGTGCATTTTGACAGATTTGCACTTCTTCATTTTTTTTTGCCTCCTTATAATTTTCAAAAAAAAGTATTTCAAACGTAAGTTGCCACTTTTGAGCTCACTTTGTTTAATCTGTTTTTTTCAGATCGATTATTTTTACTTTATAAATCGTCTTTAAAAGAAATACTCTAAAAACGCGCGTTTGGTACTTTAGGTGTCTAAATTACATTGAAATTTCTTTTTTCTATTTTATTAATAAGAAGCGTCAAAATGGTCTTGACCACCATCGAAAATTTATATAATTTAATTTCATATGATTTCAACGTCAAAATCGAAAATTCAAATTTCCTAAAAAAGACGAAAAAAACGAAATTGTAGTACATCGAAAGCAAATTTATTTTTCATGAGTTAAATTTATAAATTTTACCTGGTGGATGTCGGTTACAATTAGGCAAGTCTCGGTGAAATAATTTTTTTTTAATTTTTGATTAAAGAGAAGCTAAGTACATTTCGCGCAAACCGTATTTTCATTCAAAAAAGTATGATTCAGAGTATAAACAAGAGCGAAGAAACAAAACGTAGACATGTTTAAATATAGTGAAAGTAGGCATTCCTAATATTTTTAGCTAAGGATTCCAGAAAAATTAGTTTGAAAAATTTTGAAACCAGAAAGAGGAAAAATTTTCAAAATATTTCCAAAAAGTTTCTACCAAAAATCTCAAAAAAGTGTCATATGATTTTTTTTAATAGCATATAAAAAATATGTGCTCACTTACGCGAAAAGAAAAGTAGCCATATTGAAGAGTTTTTTTGTTGATTTGAAAAAATAATGCAAAAAATATTTGAACACAAAATAAGGCATTTTTTGGATAATGTTCGGAACTTTTTTCAAAGCCTTGGTGCATTTTGACAGATACGGATATCCGCGGATATGGGCTCTTGATGAAAAACTTTTTACTGGGTTATATATTCTTCTCAATATACCATCAAAATGATGTTTCATAATCCAGGCAACTTTTGTAAATACAGAATTTTCGAATTATTGCTGTTAAAGAAAATTTTGAGTTCGAATTAAACTTTCCGAATTCGACAAATTATGAGACATTTGAAAAAAGTTCCGAACTTATCCAAAAAATGCCTTATTTTGTGTTCAAATATTTTTTGCCATTTTTTTTCAAATCAACAAAAAAACTCTTCAATATGGCTACTTTCTTTTCGCGTAGGTGACCACATATTTTTTATATGCTATTAAAAAAATCATAGACACTTTTTTGAGATTTTGGTAGAAACTTTTTGGAAATATTTTGAAAATTTTCCTCATTTCTGGTTTCAAAATTTTTCAAACTAATTTTTCTGGAATCCTTAGCTGAAAATATTAGGAATCCTACTTTCACTATATTAAACATGTCTACGTTTTGTTTCTTCGCTCTTGTTTATACTCTGAATCATACTTTTTGAATGAAAATACGGTTTGCGCGAAATGTACTTTAGCCTCTTTAATCAAAAATAAAAAAAAATATTTCACCGAGACTTGCTAATTGGTAAGCCGACATCCACCACGTAAAATTTAATAAATTTAACTCATGAAAATAAATATTGCTTTCGATGTACTAAAATTTCGTTTTTTTCGTCTTTTTTAGGAAATTTTAATTTTCGATTTTGACGTTGAAATCATATGAAATTAAATTATAAAATTTTCGATGGTGGTCGAAGACCATTTTGACGCTTCTTATTAATAAAATAGAAAAAAGAAATTTCAATGTAATTTAGACCCCTAAAGTACCAAACGCGCGTTTTTAGAGATGTTTTTAAAGACGATAAAAAAATCAACACCGTGATAGAAATCGAATTACCAACAGAGTGTGCCACATCGAAAGGGTGCGAATAACCAGTAATTAGAACAAGATGAGCTGGGGTGTTTTTTCGAAAATTATAAGGAGGCAAAAAAAATGAAGAGTGCAAATCTGTCAAAATGCACCGAGGCCTTAAAGTACATAAAGTCATTTTCGGCCTATCTAAAAGTCTCGGATTTTGAATTTTTCGAAAATTTTCAAAAATATTTGTTTCGAATTATTGCAGATAATATTATTTTGGCTCCTCGGAGTTTCAGTAACACTCTTAGACCTGTTTTCGCCTCCGTCTCATTTTTATAAAAAAGGTCATTTTTTGGGGGGGGATATGCTTGTCACTATAACGCGCCATAAAATCTTACATAAATGCCATACCTAAAATTCAAACGAAATAAGTTGTTTTCTGCCTTAAATTTGGAATAGTTTTACACGGCCTATTTTTATTATTATTGGTTGATTTGCATTTCTCAATTGTGTAGACGGCGTTGTGAAAAATAGAACTTACGTTTACAGAATAATGAAGTATATGATAAGTTAATATATTTAGGTGTTTTTTGCCGCGTTTTTTATCTTAATATTTACATTTTTAATTAAATTATATAAACGAATAATCATCAGACTTAGGTTTTTAACGATTTTTCCATGCGATTTCAAAGACATATAAATTTTCCGTGAAAGTACATATGGGGCATCTTTCTAAAGATTATTATTCAGTTCCCATATGTACTAGGGTGAATTTTCCGGTAAAAAATCAGCACGCAACTTTATCGTGATTCAAACCCTTATTATAATAAACAGAAAAAATACAAAAATCAATCAACATCGTCCCACACAACTCCGAATTTCAGCAATATACACTATCTCATAACTTTAGTAAGTTTGAAGGGTTTTTATAAAAAATTTTTTATAGTAAACGATTATTTCAGTATACCCCCTATTTTGACAGTGTGTATTATTCGTCAAATTTGATTGGATAAGTTCAGGTTGAAATAACATACTAATTTTCCAGACATAAAAACATAAAAGAGTAGATTTTTACATTTTCAGTCCGATTTCCAACGTAGAATCACTGGAGAGAGACGGCAAGAGTTTAAGTAGTCCAGGGGATACCATCACCTGGCGGTCCAGTTTAAGGGAGGGGGCGGGCTTTTCAATCTTTATGATTTCTTATTTTTCTTTTTTTAATTTTTACCAAAATCATTTAAAACAAATCTTGTTTTATATTTCGAATATGAGTGATGGGGAGCGATATTGCCATGTCCGAAGGCGTCGTTCACCGGTCAGAATTCAGCTAGTTATGCTCTGTGATTCGGATGGGGACACCACAGGAATGTCGGATAAGGAGAAGGATCCGATGGGTACCTCTTAGACAAACCACTCTTTGGTTAAGCTCTCCTTATTTTAATATATCTTAAACCTCTGTGGCATTTCCACCATTAATTTAGACCCATAGAAATGAACTAGGTGGATTCTTCTTGAAATTTTGAGGAGGCTATTAATTTATAAAACATTGAAAAAAATGTTTATTTAGTATATAAAAAAAATTTCCGGGTCGGTCACCGTTGATCAACAATATAGCGATTTGTGTTTTTCGGGTATTTAATTAATATAAAACAGGGGACGTGAAATTTTGTTTTTGGGTCAACGTCATTTAATAATGAGAATTAACACACCCTTTTCGGAAAAAATAAAAAAATTCAAAATTATTGATTTTTGGGCTCCCGAAACCTCGATTCTTCGTGAAAAAAAATGCTAAATATGACGTGTTCTCACATAGTAATCCCGGTAAAAAAACCGCCTCTTTTCATTTTATATATTTACATAACATTTTAAGGATGCATCCAGAAGAATTTCAAGGCGGAGGAGCTATATTACGCGCACACGGGCCGCTAAAGAGACCAATTACATGCTTTCTTTCCCTATCCCTGTGGACTTTGTGGTTACATATAAGTTTTTGAGCGATGCATTACCTTGCCATCTGCGCGTATAGCGTCATATGTGATATCACCTGGGCGTTCGTATGTGTCTCAGGGTGTGGACATCTCACACAAATCCCATAGGACCGGGTATCCCGGCGGTTTTCCTGATGACACTATAATCGCGCAGATTGGTCATACTAGGTAGTGCCTTTATCACCATTTTTATATCACAAAGTTTGGTCATAACACCAGGCAAGCACATCATCACACTGAGACCTCCCGCTGGCAACCCGATGTGACAGCATTATATACGGTACAGAAAATAAAATGTAGTAAAACCATCAGATTTAAACAAAAAAAAATCCCCAATATAGCCCCCCAAATTTTCATTTTTCCCTCACAGAACCACTCCCTTTTGTTGATATATCATACAGTGGGGTATTCTTATCATTTCTTATAAGTATATTCTAATCTTTTAAAATAAATTTCAGGATTACGATTTTTGTCGAATATATATACATGGTCTAAGAATTTTTTCAACAACACAATAGCACTTACTAGATCTGTAAGTTTACAAATCTCATTTTATTTGACCCTTTGGTTCCAGATTTCTACTTATAAACGATAGGTCACACACGACTTTCTTTAAAAAACGGCTCGTATTATCTAAGATAGAGAGAGAATAGATTTTCAGTGTTAAAAAGCCAAGAAACCCCGTATTTTGCGTATTTCGGAATTAAAATAGCACTTTTAACGACAAAAAGTCTACCAACAAAAGGCTTTGTTTTAGTAATTTATATAGTTTATGTCAAACTTGAGTTCAGCTGTGAAATAACAAAACCTTGGCGGGGATAGACTATCTGGCTTTCGGGCCTTAGTGAGGTTCCCTTGTCGCTTATGTGTGAGGAATGTGGTTGTTGCAAAAAAACTTTTCTGACAAAAAAACTCTGACGCAGTTGAAAAGCCAGTTCCAAACAGCGGGCAACGGAGCTATATCTTGCAAGGCGCTTATTTTGTTGTTTAGTTTTTACCGAAGTGTGGTCACCTAAGAACCCAAAGATACATTTAACGTTTTACACCAGTTTTTATGGTGGTCTGTATGAAAATCGTCCGTTTTTTTCTAACAAAACCCTCTCTTTTTTTTCAAAAAGATTCTTCTCATAAAAAAATTTCAAATTTTAGGCCTTGATTACTCTGGTGTAATAATATGAGGAACATGGATGGCGCTATTGTTCAATCCATGCAAAAACTATGCGATAATTTCGACCTGAACATTTCCTTCCCGTCTTTACAGCTACGTCAACATCCCTCAAAACTATCGACACGTTTTTTACACCGAGAACCCCTTGATCCACTCTGTAGGTGGCGGGTGGGTGTATACCTGCTTGATAAAAAAACAAATGTTGTTAGATTCGAGCGCATGTACGTATGTTCACAGTGAGGACGCCCTATCAGAGTATCGTACATGTTATGGACACTCCGAGAGAAGATCCAACATTTCAATTTCGCCGTCCTCCAGTATTGAGTTTAACTCGATGGATAAACAATCGAACACAAACAGTTTTGTTGACTAACTTTTTAGTTTTTAATAAAAAAATCCTTTTTATCCTTTTTTTATGGAAAAAGCTTCACTAAATTGACAGAATTTGTTTTTTAATTTGTGTCAATGCAATCGAGATTTTGTATTTTTCTCTACAATTTTCAGAAAAAATTTCTTTAGTAAGTATTCGAATCAATTTAAAAAGTGCAACTGATTTGGTGGCGTGTATTTTTCAGAAAACACAAAATCCTACGCGGGCGCACCTGGTGCTCTCCACAGTTTTGCAAGCTTGTACCCCATTATTCTGTGATGTGATAGCGTGTCCTAGTGCTATTTCTCCTCGTACTGCATCCAGATTTATGGTCCACATGTTCACCTCTCAATTGCCTGACGACTGCCGCGCGCGGCCTCAAAACGTAATTTTATCAGAAATGCACAACTCTCAACTCTCTCTAGAAGTCTAATTTCAATCAGTATCCGTGCTACTGATTCCGCATCGTTAACTTTGTATATATATATTACTCATATATTACGAGAGCTACATACGTATCTTGAGGTAGAATCATAACGTCAAATTGCGTGTTGCTCTAGTTGCGGTCGTACGTTATACATTTGTTTCCTTAGTAAAAACCTGCCATTTCTACCAATAAACGTCCTAGTGTTCCTTGAACAGTGGTATTAATTACCCTTTGCCATTTTCCGATCGTCTCTGTCCTAAGAACATTTTATATATCTAATGAAAATTATCTATAAATATTCGTATATCTTCCTTATATTTCTGGTGTAATTTATTACGTGTTCTTTCAACGATTTTGTGCTTATATGGTGAAATAAGTGGGAATGATAACGGTTTAACATCATGCCAGTTTTTCTGCATTCTCCAAACCCTATAAAAAGGGCGACACTTGATAAGCAGATCCAAAAAAAATTTTTAACTTTCAAGGTTTTTTCCAAAAAAAAGGTTCTTATAGAGTGTTTAAGGTTATAACACTCCAAATTGTTGTAATATTTAAAAAACATTGGTGAGAAATTCTCTAGACAAAATTTTCAAGGTTCTTCATGATAACTCAGACAGGGGTTATAGTTAGGAAAGCACTAGTTTCTCGTGATTGTTTGTCATTCTTTAAAAATTAACTTTTATCGGGCACGACAGAAATTTTAATACTTTTCGTAAAAAAACATTTTTTATAAAAATTTCATTGAGAATTTAATTATATCCTCTGCACTTGATACAACTCCTGAAGATCCTAGAATTTAACAATCAGAGACCCCAATGATATTGGAATATTTATTCAACGAGTGCTAATTTTGGTTCAGATTTATTTTTAGAGATAATGTCGCAGGTGAGTCTTTATTTTCCAGTGTCACAATTTATTTTTTTGGGTCTATGGCGTTGTTATTTAAGGGGTTCTTCACCGGCCAGAATAGTATCTAAGATATGGATCATATTTGTTGAGCCAGTACGCTGCATCAAATAGTCCCAGTAGAGTACCCTGCTGTATTAAAAAGTTCTCCGCAAAAAAACCGTATTTTTCTGTCTCGTACGAGAACGATTATAGCCGTGTGAAATGTTTGGGTTTCAAAAATCTATGTACGAACAATCGTTGGTACGGGGAATGTCCTCAAATATTCTACATTTTTCCAGCGAAGTTTTTTGAAGGACACTTACCAAGGGCCGTTTTACTGATCCTCAAACGTCTTGTAGGAGCTGAACATAATTTCCAGTGAACCCCGTGGCTGTGACACTCCACTTTGCACACCCTCCGTAATTTCACCCAAAAAAAAAAACAGTCAGAAGCCCTTTCATGAACGTACTGTTCATATTTTGATGGTTTAAAAAGGTTGTAAACTTCTGGTTGTATATCATTATGTGCTCACGAGTGAGACACTAACCATCGACAAGGTAATACGGGATT
>SCLH01000555.1:209393-269070 GCA_004367855.1 Oikopleura vanhoeffeni | reverse complement strand
AATTCAAAATAAAATATCTTCCTTTATCGGCCTTCGGCCGATTTTGGGCTCATTTTTCGACAAAATCAAATTCAAAATGTATTATCTCCTTTTATCGGCCTTCGGCCGATTTGAGGCTCATTTTTCAACAAAAATTAATTAAAAGAAAGGCAGTGAAACACTGATGAGAAAGTTTGCTTACGACAAGTCAATATTTTGAAGTTATAGTGCTCAAATTCGAGCAAACGTTATTTTTTAACTTCATTTTTTAAAAAATACTTCGAAAAAAATAGAAAAAATGCGAAAATTTCGAATTTTTTTTGATGATTGGGTTTTTAGTACACTTAAATATCACCTCTTATCAATTTGGAGCATTTTTAATGGCTCTGAAGCCTTTATTAAATCAGAGTCGACAACCCTCTTTAAGGGCTCATTTTTCAACAAAATAAAATAAAAACATAACATCCCAATTTATCGGCCTTCCGCCGATTTGAAGCTCTTTTTTCAACAAAATGAACTTAAAAATGTAATATCGCTCTTTATCGGCCTTCGGCCAAATTTGGGCTCACTTTTGAACAAATATAAATTAAAAGTATAAAATCCACTTTGATCGGCTTTCGGCCGATTTGGGTCTAATTGTTCAACTAAATTAAATAAAAAACATAAAATCAATTTTTATAGGCCTTCGGCCGATTTGGGGCTCATTCTGTAACAAAATTAAATATAAAACATAAAATCTCCCTTTATCGGCCTCCGTGTCTATTGTCATGTGGTGTCTGAATTGAAACGAAAACTGCGTTTTCGAAGAGTTGGGTGGATTGTGGTCTGGGGTCCTGAGAGGACGGAAAGGCCAGATAAAAGAGACTAGAGAAACGAGAAGTATGATTACTCCAAAGTTGGACTGGATGACCAGATATTCGTTGATCCGAAATTAAGAGAGCTATGCAGCATATAAGACATATGCTCCACTTGTGCCACTAACTACATCTCGAATTTTGTTTGGCACAAACTTGCGGAATGTTTTTCCGTTGAAAAAAAAANAAAAACATAAAATCAATTTTTATAGGCCTTCGGCCGATTTGGGGCTCATTCTGTAACAAAATTAAATATAAAACATAAAATCTCCCTTTATCGGCCTTCGGCCGATTTGTGGCTCATTTTTCAAAAAAATAAATTCAAAATATAATATCTCCTTTTATCGGCCTTCGGCCGATTTGGGGCTCATTTTTTCAAAAAAAATCAATTCCAAATATATTAATTATTTGAATTGGCCTTCGGCCGATTTTGGGCTCATTTTTAACGAAATTAAACTCAAAATATAATATCTCCCTTTATCGGTCTTCAGCCGATTTGAGGCTCATTTTTCATCAAAAATAATTTCAATATATAATATCTCCCTTTATTGGCCTTCGAACGATTTGAGGCTCATTTTTCAACAAAAATAATTAAAATTCAAAAATATAACATGCTCCCTCATAGCTTCAGCCGATTTGAGGCTCATTTTCAACAAAATTAAATTCAAATATAATTTGCCCCTCTATCGGCCTTCGGTTGATTTGGGGCTTATTTTTTAACAAAATTTAATTCAAAATATAATATCTTCCTTTATCGGCTTTCGGCCGATTTTAAGCTCATTTTTTGACAAAATTAAATTCAAAATATAATATTTCTTTTTATCGGCGTTCGATAATTATTTTAATTTTTAAAAATTGGCTGAAACGCCCGCAAAAAAATTGTTTTTCGAATTTTTTTTGTAACCAATTACCAGAAATACTTCGAAAAAATTTATGTTTCGAAATTTCAAAAAGTGTTTTCATACTCTCGCCACTACCCGCCGTGTCTCAATTAAATGTTAGGATCAGTACGGCACAACCTCACGGTTGAAAAAATTAGCTTCCAGGGACCTCCAGGAAGTGGTTTTGAAACAAAATTTTCGGCAATTTNGGGCATCCCCCTGTGATTCTCATATCAAAAAACGACCGATAAACGCAATCTCAAAGTAGAGTTTTGTTAATTTTGGGTCTGCTCTGCTCTTAAAATTTTGATTCAAAAACGTTTGCTCTGCTCTACTCTGATTTTTCAAAACGTTAGCTCTGCTCTACCTTGGTTTTTCAAAATGTTTGCTCTGCTCTGCTATACCCTGATTTTTCAAATCGTTTGCTCTGCTCTATCCTGATTTTTCAAAACGTTTGCTTTGCTCTGCTCTAAAAAAAGTAGAGCAGAGCAAAGCGGTAGAGCAGAACAGAGCAGAACAGAGCAAAACAAACTCTGCCGACTCCTGGTCCTACGCTCCACCGGGACGAGAGTGTTTACGAACACACACATAGTATTTACTTAGATTGCTGACCGCAAAGTAGCTTTTTAGAGTTTGAAATTAATATTTATAGTTTTTAAATTGCAAGAGTTCAGTGGTTTCAAATGAAAAATATTACTCAAGAGGTGATTTTCACTACCAGGTGGTGCCGTGTGTGAAAATTATTAAAGCAAAAGATTTTTGCTCGCCAAACTACACCTATAAGTATATTCATACATTCATATTTGTTTCCAGTCACGAAATAGCTCTTTTTACCAACAGGTGGTGCCGAGTGTCAAAATTAATCATGCCAAATTTTTCCCCTCCAAAAGTCACCCAAGTAAGTACACTACCATTTATGGAAACCCACTTTCGCGAAAAAAAAATGGTTTCCATAAAATGGTTATAGGTTTTCATAGAAGGTTATTGGGGTTCCATTACAGGTTGATGAGTTTTCATTACATGGTTATTTTTGGCAAAATTTTTAAAGTCGTTTCAGCCCAAAAATTGAAGAAAAAATCAGAAAATTCTCATTTTTGGTCGAATAAGTTGGGACAAAAAATTTAAGCAAAATTTATTTGCGTACACCCCTCCCACCCTCAAGACTCCACAATAGTTTTTAATTATCGCTTTCAGGAAGTCAAATAATTCCTTTCAGAGTCTTGTGAGTTACAAAATTAACAGGTTTTGTTTGGAAATCAATTCAGTTTTGCCCCACACGAATCACGAATTCATCCTAGACTATGTGGAATAGAAATTAATTATCGATAAAGTATCTGCAATTTGTAACAAATGAATCATCTGCATATTATATTGTCATAATCAGGATTCATTGGTTTCAATAAATTTCAAAATATATTTTTAGCGTTTCTTGACAAGAATTGGATTTATTAACTCACCGTTTGTTAATTGTTGTTGCGAATATAATCAGAGTTGTTTTTGAAAAGTTAACTAATATAAAAGTCAGATTTTCAGATATAACCGAAAAAGACGCATTTTGAAAAAAATTATTATTAATACTTTGATTTTTCATCCAAAAATTGAGAAAATTAACTGATTCCGAAATTTGATACGTTAAGGGGGACTGGTCGCTCGGTTTACTAGGCATTCGGGGCATGAATGCTTCAAATTGATTGTAGGTGTTTAAACAATGCACTACAAATAAAAAAAATCCGAATTTTTCACGTTTTTTTTTATTTTTCGAAGATAAACTTGAGAGCTAACGTTTGTTTGAATTGAACTACCAATACTTTAAAATATCACCTTGATGTGAGCTTACTTTCTGGTCAGTGTTGCTCTTTCGTTTGAGGTTACTTCGGAAGAAATCGGAGCACATTTTTTTCACGAAATTTTCTTACATGACCTGGAAAAATTCATATTTTGAAGATGAGATCGAATTTAAAAAAATTTTTACAGAAGTGTCTATTTGCTCAATGGTAGATTATGCAAAAACTCGACCGCATTTCAAAGTACAACCAAGGAGGAAATAGATTTCACGACGACAAATGTTCAAAATACGATGGTTCATTGCATATCATAAAGAAAATTACAACGAAAATCAAACATTTATGATGCAGGATTTGAAAATTATTTGATCATTAAAAACTTATTTTGTTTCCGGTTAACCTGATTTACCGGTTGTTCAACAAACAATTTTCAAAATTATCTTAAAATTTAGTTCTTGAGATTACTAATAATAAGGATATTTTCATACTAATCCGAAGTTGGGGTCCAGCGTTATGGCCCTCTGAAAAAGTCTTTTCAGCCGATACAACCCCCTTAACCTCCTCACACCCAGAAACGAGAACTTCGCCTCACACCCAAAAGCCTATCTAAAGGCAATAGTTGAGCGCTTATCACGGGAAAACTGGGAAAGATATCAATTATTATTTGTCACTGATTGAGATCAAGGATAAAATAAGAACAACACGTAACATTTTGAAATCGAAGTTTGTAAACTAGATAACTGCGAGAGAAAAGAGTACTCACCTGTTATCTTGAAAAACCATACATTTTTTACAATGACATATAACTATATATGATACATGATATAAGTTACAAATTAGATGTGAAACTTCAGCTATACAAGCGGTCTAAAATTTGAAATATGAATCTTGATCGCTTACAAAACAATATTCATATCGCCGCGCGTCGAAATATATGCAGTAAAATGTGAAAAATATCGCTAATCAGCTGAAAACTCAAAATCAGTACCACCTTATGTTCTTTATTTGATCATTTGTCTTTGTCGGCTCTATTTTAAATTGCCGTTCAATTCATTCGAAAAATAATTTTTTGAAAAATATTTTTTCTTTTATTTTGAGTTTCAAAAATCACTTGTGAAAAAATATTCTTCGTATAGCGACGCAGATAAAATAAACTATATCAAAAGAATCCTTAAATACTTCCTAAAACTTGCTTCTCAGAATTTCGATATCAGTATCGTTTTCACACAATTTAATTTTAAGAAATTTTGATGAAATCCTAAAAAAAGTAGGAAAAAAAACTTCGACGGCTCATCGTTAAAATTTTCAACAATATTTTTGGAAATAAAATTGCAAACTCTATGACATATTTGAATTGTAGGCTGTGACGATGTTATTTCTGCGCCGTGATGCTCCCGAAAATTAATGAAATTATTTCACTACAAACGTTTGCCTAGTTATTATACAGGTGAATATCAAATTCTTGTCTCGCTATATGGATCTAGAAGTGATGCCTACAAAAAGTATGGAACATTATGCACGTCGGTGCATTTGACAGTTACGAGATGGGCTCTTGATGAAAAAACTTTTTACTGGGTTTATATATCTCCACTATACACCAAAAGTAATGTTTCATACTCAAGCAACTTTTGTAACTAAAGAATTTTCGAGTCGTTGCTTTTTAGAAAATTTGAGTTTGAATTAAATTTTTCGAATTCGAAAAATTATGAAGAAATTTTGGAAAGACTTCCACATAGAAAAATAATGCCTTATTTTCCTTCAAATTTTTAAAAGTATTTTACAAATCAAAGAAAAACATTCTTCAAGATGACCACTTTAACTTTTGCGTAGGTGACCTTATATTCTATATGCTATTGAAAAATCATATGAAATTTTGGGATTTCGGTCGAAACTATTTGAAATATATGTAAATTTTCCTCATTTCTTGTTCAAATTTTCCAAACTAATTTTTGGATTTCTTAGCTGAAAATATTTGGAAGATACTTTCAATATGTTTAAATATGCTTTCGTTTTTTTCTTCGCTCTTGTTTATACTCTGAATCATACTTTTTTGAATGAAAATACGGTGCGCGAAATCTAGTTAAGCCCTCTTTAATCAAGAATCAAAAAAAAAATTATCGAACTTGCCCAATTGGTAAGTCGACCCATCCACCACGTGAAATTTTAATAAATTAACACCATGAAAATATAATTTTCGATGTGCTAAAATTTCGTTTTTTCGTTTTTTCGAAATTTTAATTTTCGATTTGACGTAGAAATCATATAAAATAAATATATAAATTGGATGGTGGTCGAGACCATTTTTTGAACCTCTCATTAATGAAAAATAAATTTAAATGTATTTTAGACACCTAAAGTAGCGAACGCGCGTTATTTGAGTGTTTAAAAAAACAACGATTTATAAAGTTTAAATGATCGATCTGAAAAAATAAGATTAAACAAGTAAGCTCGAAAGTGGCAACTTACGTTTGAAAAAATTTTATTCGAAAACTATGAGTGGCAAAAAGTTTCCCATCAAGACAAAAACAAATTTTCAAAATGCACCGACCTCTTAATCCAATAATACCAAGCCCTGGTTTGCTTATATCGATTCTCCAACAGAAACTCCATCTCAAAAACGTTAACTATCTCTATAGCGCGTGTTCGAATCCCACTTATAGTCTAATTGATTGTCTTGAGCATAGATAGCAAGGGTGCTTGATATTGGAGCGCTAAATTTGATCGGTGTAATCACTCAAACAATGACTAAGACAATAACTGAGCCAACATCATGGGATTCGAACACGCGCTATAGAGATAGTAAACGTTTTTGAGGATAGATTTCGTTGGAAAAAGGATATGATATAAGTTATATCAGGGTCATAACCGGGAGAAAAATCGTGTTTTCATACAAGAATTTACCAAGGAATGAAAGTAAATGACTTGTGCAGAATAAAGGAGAATTTTCGGAAATAAAAACAGGATTTTCGGGTGAGTTCAAGGTCTTTCATTCTCAATTTCTGACACAAGCTGAGTCAAATTGTTTTCATGGTGTCGGATTCAGCTTTTCGAGAAGGATTGACTAAGAGCCATGAATTATTACTGTCACCTCCAGTTTGGCAGATAGGCTTCCTAGTTATATTTTATCGAGAAAAATCTATTCAGCGACCAGGACCCCTCGAATATTAAATTAAACCCGATTTTGTCTTGAAATATGTATTTTTTGTTTTTTTTTTTTTTTTTTTTTTTATTAGAACTATAAATGGCCAGAAGAAAACTATTGATGTGATCTTGAAATTTAAATATATAAACAGTTTTTTCGCTTACTAGCAAACAGGTTAAACGGACTTTCAGTCTCAATTCTCCACCTAAGGGCATGCGCTGTAAGTCGCACAATATATATATAATATATATAAGATAGGTAAGATAAAACTGTATATTACAGATATTTTTCAGTTGGTCAGTAAAGTTGACAGGTTTGGGTGTTGACATAACAGAAAGTCGCGGGTGCGTATTTTATTACGCGGAATTTAATTGAAAATAATAAAAATAAACCATGTCTTTAGTTAGGTTCGAAACAATTTGTACAATTATAGTCGAAAAATGGTTAACATTCATAATGTTCATTAAAGACATAAATCTTGTTTGTTATCTGAATATATACCGTAGGAAAATTATTAATTTCCCACGGTCGCAAATTAGAAAAAACCATTTTTCATCAATTCGAGCATTTTTATCGAATATAAGTGTTCTAAAAAATCCGCGTAATAAAGTAGTACCTAAGGGGCCACTAAACAGGGCCAGTTTTAAACTGTTCGGATAAAAATGAGAAGCACTTTGGGCGGATTCTCGCCCCATGCAAAATGAAATTGCGCTCGCTGGTCTCCAAGAGTTAAAGGCATTAACGAATAAAGTGTCCGGTAAACATGAAATTAGAAATTATTTATGGTTTTGAGACATCTTCGGGACTCTCCTTGATCGATGAAGTTTAAGTAGTATTTCAGATACCACATGATTAGATGAAGCATTCACTTACACTTTCTTCGGTTGACGTTTTGTTCCTAAAAAAGCTGTAAAATGATTAAAATATATTAAATTTGATTCGAAAATAAGATGCGTTCAAAAAGATAAGCCGTCAATTGAAGCCGACGTTTTGGAATGCGCAAAGCAATGTTGAATTTTGCTTATTTTGATCTGTTATCAAAGTCGGATTCCAACGAGAAGAAATCATATTTCCAGAGATCAGATAATTTATTTTCTATGAAATTGCTGAAAATAGGGTGTCAAAAGGACAGTCAAATACTCCAGGAATTCATCGTTAAATGAATTCAAATGAAATTATAAATTAACTCACCAATTGATAATACATTTATTTGAGAAATAAATTTGTGTCGAAAATTAAATACAGTGCCCGATATTCGTGAAACTAATCGCGTCAAACGAGTTTGGTCTGACCAATCGGATCCTACTCCGATTTCGGTAACATGTCGTGTAATACTTTTTATAGTGCCTCTTCGAGCTATCGCTATTGGTCAATTTAAATTATCGCGAAGGTGGGGTTACGTGTTTATTTCAGGTTTATGAAATTGCCTCTCGTTGGATTTTCGCATCGGGGACTATATAACAAACTGTGTCGTAAAAAAAATCTTTTAAAATTGGTTAATTAAAAAATTAAGCAACATCTATCAGGATAATCAGTTGAACTTATTATTCTAGCTGTTCGACAAATACAAAATATTAATGTGAAAAACAATTTTTTTATTTATAAAAAAATCATGGCTCATACCGACCTCGGCAGATGGCTTGNATGGCCCTCTGAAAAAGTCTTTTCAGCCGATACAACCCCCTTAACCTCCTCACACCCAGAAACGAGAACTTCGCCTCACACTCAAAAGCCTATCTAAAGGCAATACGTTGAGCGCTTATCACGGGAAAACTGGGAAAGATATCAATTTATTATTTGTCACTGATTGAGATCAAGAATAAAATTAAGTGAACAACACGTAACATTTTGAAATTTCGAAGTTTGTAAACTAGATAACTGCGAGAGAAAGAGAGGTTCACTCACCTTGTATTTCTTGAAAAACCATACATTTTTTACAATGACATATAACTTATATATGATACATGATATAAGTTACAAATTAGAGTGAAACTTCAAGCTTTACAAGTGGTCTAAAATTTGAAATATGATATCTTGATCGCTTACAAAACAATTATCATATCGCCGCGCGTCGAATATATGCAGTAAAATGTGAAAAATATCGCTAATCAGCTGAAAACTCAAAATCAGTACCACCTATGTTCTTTATTTGATCGATTTGTCTTTGTCGGCTCTATTTGGGTTAATTGCCGTTCAATTCATTCGAAAAATAATTTTTTGAAAAATATTTTTTTTCTTTTATTTTGAGTTTCAATAAATCACTTGTGAAAAAATTATTCTTCGTATAGAGACTGCAGATAAATAAACTTATATCAAAAGAATCCTTAAATACTTCCTAAAACTGCTTCTCAGAATTTCGATATCATGTATCGTTTTCACACAATTTAATTTTTTAAGAAATTTTGAGATAATCCTAAAAAAAGTAGAAAAAATAACTTTTGAACGGCTCATCGTTAAAAATTTTCAACAATATTTTTGGAATAAAATTGCAAACTCTATGACATATTTGAATTGTAGGTCTGTGACGATGTTATTTCTGCGCCGTGATGGCTCCCGAAAATTTTTTTGCCTTTAGATAGTTGCCTTTAGATAAAAGGGTGTGAGGGGGTTAATGAAATTATTTTCACTACAAACGTTTTGCCTAGTTATTATACAGGTAATATCAAAATTCTTGTCTCGCTTATGGATCTAGAAGTGTATGCGTACAAAAAGGTATGGAACATTATGCACGTCGGTGCATTTTGACAGATACGGATATGGGCTCTTGATGAAAAAACTTTTTACTGGGTTTATATATTCTTTTCACTATACCACCAAAGTAATGTTTCATACTCAAGGCAACTTTTGTAACTAAAGAATTTTCGAGTCGTTGCTTTTTTAGAAAATTTTGAGTTTGAATTAAATTTTTTGAATTCGACAAATTATGAGAAATTTTGGAAAAGACTTCCGAACATTAGAAAATAATGCCTTATTTTTCCTTCAAATTTTTTTTAAAAGTATTTGTTACAAATCAAAGAAAAACATTCTTCAAGATGACCACTTTAACTTTTTGCGTAGGTGACCTTATATTTTCTATATGCTATTTGAAAAATCATATGACATTTTTTTTGGATTTTCGGTCGAAACTATTTGGAAATATATCGTAAATTTTCCTCATTTCTTGTTCAAAATTTTCCAAACTAATTTTTTTGGATTCCTTAGCTGAAAATATTTGGAATGAATACTTTCAATATGTTTAAATATGCTTTCGTTTTTTTTCTTCGCTCTTGTTTATACTCTGAATCAAACTTTTTTGAATGAAAATACGGTTTGCGCGAAATCTAGTTAAGCCCTCCTTAATCAAGAATCAAAAAATTTATTTTATCGAGACTTGCCCAATTGGTAAGTCGACCCATCCACCACGTGAAATTTAATAAATTAAACCCATGAAAATAATTATTTTTTTTCGATGTGCTAAAATTTCGTTTTTTCTCGTTTTTTTTCGGAAATTTTAACTTTCGATTTGACGTAGAAATCATATAAAATAAAATTTTGGATGGTGGTCGAGACCATTTTTTGAACCTTCTCATTAATGAAAAATAAATTTAAATGTATTTTAGACACCTAAAGTAGCGAACGCGCGTTAATTGAGTGTTTTTTAAAACAACGATTTATAAAGTTTAAATGATCGATCTGAAAAAAATAAGATTAAACAAAGTAAGCTCGAAAGTGGCAACTTACGTTTGAAAAAATTTTTATTCGAAAACTATGAAGTGGCAAAAAGTTTCCCATCAAGACAAAAATGCAAATTTGTCAAAATGCACCGACCCTCTTAATCTCAATAATATCCTCAAAGCCCTGGTTTGCTTATATGATTTTCTCAACGAAACTCCATCTCAAAAACGTTAACTATCTCTATAGCGCGTGTTCGAATCCCACTTATATTGTCTTATTGATTGTCTTGAGCATGATTATAGGCAAGGGTGCTTGATATTGGGAGCGCTAAATTTGATCGGTGTGTAATCACTCAAACAATGACTAAGACAATAACTGAGACAACATCAGTGGGATTCGAACACGCGCTATAGAGATAGTAAACGTTTTTGAGATAGAGTTTCGTTGGAAAAAGGATATGATATTAGTTATATTCAGGGTCATAACCGGGACAAAAATCGTGTTTTCATACAAGAAATTTACCAAGGAATGAAAGTAAATGACTTGTGCAGAATTTAAAGGAGAATTTTTCGGAAATATAAAGACAGGATTTTCGGGTGAGTTCCAAGGTGTCTTTTCATTCTCAATTTCTGACCACAAGCTGAGTCAAATTTGTTTTCATGGTCGGATTCAGCTTTTTCGAGAAGGATCGACCTTAAGAGCCTATGAAATTATTGCTGTCACTCTAAGTTTGGCAGATAGTGCTTCCTAGTTATATTTCATCGAGAAAAATCTATTCCAGCGACCAGGACCCCCTGAATATTAAATTAAACCCGATTTTTTTGTCTTGAAATTATTGTATTTATTTATTGAACTTGATAAATGGCCAGATAGAAAACTATTTGATTGGTTGATTTCTTGTTAAATTTTAAATATATAAACAGTTTTTTCGCTTACTAGCAAAACTAGGGTTAAACGGACTTTTCAGTCTCAATTCTCCACCTTGTAAGGGCATGCGCTGTAAGTTCGCATCAATATATATATATTTATATATATAAAGATAGGTATAGATAATATACTGTATATTTACAGTATATTTTTCAGTTGGTCAGTAAAGTTGACAGGTTTGGGTGTTGACATAACAGTAAGGTCGCGGGTGCGTATTTTATTACGCGGAATTTTCAATTGAAAATATAATAAAAATTAAACCATGTCTTTTAGTTAGGTTCGAAACAATTTTTGTATCAATTATATGTCGAAAAATGGTTAACATTCATAATTTGCTGATTAAAGACATAAATCTTTGTTTTTATCTGAATATCGATCATTATGCCTGGGTAACTTTAAAAACTTATTCCCTATTCTTTTAACAGGCAAATAAGTTTTTAAAGTGACCCAGGCATAATGATCGATATACCGTAGGAAAATTATTAATTATTTTCCCACGGTCGCAAATTAGAAAAATATCCATTTTTCATCAATTCGAGGCATTTTTATCGATATATAAGTGTTCTAAAAAATCCGCGTAATAAAGTAGTAATCCTAAGGTGGCCACTAAACAGGGCCAGTTTTAAACTGTTCGGATAAAAATGAGAAGGCACTTTGGGCGGATTCTCGCCCCATGCAAGAATGAAATTGCGCTCGCTGGTCTCCAAGAGTTAAGGCATTAACGAATTAAAGTGTCCGGTAGACATGAAATTAGAAATTATTTATGGTTTTGAGACATCTTCGGCGGACTCTCCTTGATCGATGAAGTTTAAGTATTGTATTTCAGATACCACATGATTAGATGAAGCATTCACTTTACACTTTTCTTCGGTTGACGTTTTGTTCCTAAAAAAAGCTGTAAAATTGATTAAAATATATTATAATTTTGATTCGAAAATAAGATGCGTTAAAAAGATAAGCCGTCAATTGAAGCCGATCGTTTTGGAAAGTGCGCAAAGCAAATGTTGAATTTTGCTTATTTTTGATCTGTTATCAAAAGTCGGATTCCAATGAGAAGAAATCATATTTCCTAGAGATCAGATAATTTTATATTTTCTATGAAATTGCTGAAAATAGGGGTGTCAAAATTTGACAGTCAAATATTCAAGGAATTCATCGTTAAATGAATTCAAATGAAATTATAAATGTAACTCACCAATTGATAATACATTTATTTGAGAAATTAATATTTTTGTCGAAAATTAAATACAGTGCCCGATATGTTCGTGAAACTAATCGCGTCAAACGAGTTTGGTCTGACCAATCGGATTCCTACTCCGATTTCGGTAACATGTCTTGTGTAATACTTTTTATAGTGCTCTTCGAGCTTTGTCGCTATTGGTCAATTTAAATTATCGCGAAGGTGGGGTTAACGTTGTTTATTTCAGGGTTTATGAAATTTGTGCCTCTCGTTGGGATTTTCACATCGGGGACTATATAACAAACTGTGTCGTAAAAAATAAATCTTTTAAAATTTGTTAATTAAAAAATTGAGCAACATCTATCAGGATAATCAATTGTAACTTATTATTCTAGCTGTTCGACAAATACAAAATATTAATGTGAATAAAATCAATTTTTTTATTTCTAAAAAAATCATGGCTCATACCAGACCTCGGCAAGTTTGGCTTGGCTCAGTCGGCTTGGCTTGGCTTGCCGAGGTCTAGCTAAGAGTAGAGCTGATCAAATAATTTTACCTGCAGAGTATTTGATCTTAAAAATATAATTTTTAATTTAATCAAACGAAGTTGCGCGAGAGCATTTTTCAGGTTTTTAAGACTTCAAACATTTTAAACTTAGAAATTATCAAAATTTCATCTTATAGTGTTTCGTGGATAGGGTCAACTTGAAAATTAAGGGCGTTCATTAATTAACTAGACCATCTAACGAATTAACAAACTAAATAGTATAATTTTGAAAATTTAATCATATAAACTGTAGTACAATAAGGTGGTTTTTTTGAGGAACGATCCGAAAAAAACCACCTAAGCACTGAAAATATATTTAATGGCAAAAATTATACCAACAGATTTTAATTAGTCAAAATTTCGTTGCTTACCGTTTGTATGGTGGAGGTTCTGGTAATGAATAAAAAATATTATTTTCTTGAGTTGGCGAATTGTTGTTATTTGTTATATTCTCAGTCTCGATAATTGTATGACTCTCTTCGACAATTTTGTCTTTGGTGATCGTCCCCGGAACATCACTAATTGAATAACATATTAAAAAAAAACAATGTTACGGAATATTTCTACTCGGAAAAGGATATGATATTATACAATTAACGGTTGATTAATATTTGAAAATTTTGAGTTTCGGGAAGAGTTTCAAATTTTTCCAAAAAAATACTTACACAGGCCTCGTTTGAACATAATTTATCGATGGGAACGATTTTGCATCATTTTTCTTTAAGTTAATTCCCAACGCTTTGTCATTTTCGATCATTTTGTCACTAAAAATTCAATTATTCGATGAAAATTAATGAAAAAAGGGCAACTTTCGTCACAATAAAAACAATAAGTCGTCAAAATATTTGTAGATAAAATAACAAAATTAAAAAATAAGCGATTACAGGGGCAGGCCCAATATCGCCGAAATTTTCTTCCAAAAAATCGCCGATATCGGGTACTTTTGACAATATTGGGACAGTGTGGGCGTTTGGAATGAAGTGATAATTTAAAAACTTGCTTTTAATTTTTATAAGAGTTTCACAAAAGGTTCAAATGAAGTTAATACCAAAATATGTAGAATTACGTAGTTTTACCAAACGCAATGAAATAAAAATTAAATATGAAGTCATTCATGACGCACTCAAATAAAAAAATTTTAAAGACCATTAACGCTCACGAAAATTCGTTTATAAATAATTTTGACGAAGAAATTTATATCAAAAAATAAATCTTTTTTTACAATTAATATTTTTTTCTTGAAAATCTAGAAATTGAAGATAATTATAAAGTCACCTAAAATTGCCATCCATTTTTTGAACTGACGAAGGCGTCTTGTGATCAAGTTTATTCTTGTTTGGTGTGTTGTTGCTGGTAGCAGGATTTGAGCCAGCTCGAAATGGCGCAAAAATACTATGCTCCTCTTTAGCGCGCTCGAGCGCCTCTTTTCGTTTGAGAGTTTTCTCCAGTTGTTTTTGTTGCTTGTAAAATTCGCTGGTTTAGATTTTTCAAAAAAAAACTCGCGAAAATTTGGCATTTTATTAGTTGAAAATTTATTTGTTTAGTAATTTTTGTTAAAATTAATAAAATTTCGAAGTTAATTTTAAAGAATAAGAAAAATGATAATTTTGAATAAATTGATAATTTGATAATTGAAATAAACAAAATTTGAAAGTTTGGCCAATTTCACATACACATTTTTACTCATGCAACTTACGATTAAGCAGTCGCTGTTTTCAGATTTTTCAAAATATTCAATAAAAAATGGGCTGTTTATAAAGGAAAAAGTTGTTAACTTTTGTTAAATTTGAACATTCTTGTACAAAAATTAAAAAAAATTTCAGAAAATTTTTTTAGAAAAATTAGTTTGGTTAGTTTATCACTCAACACTTTTTATAAAGATATTACAATTAGTAATGTAATATACTCATGCAGCTTACCACTAAAGATTCGCTGTGAACTGATTTTTCAAAAATTTTCTTATAAAAAAAGGCAATTTGGCAGAAAAATTCAAGCCATACAAGCTGTTTTAGGAAAACTCAATTTAGCATTTTGTTCTTGATATAAGATTTTTTTGAATACTATTTTTAGCTACTAGCAGGAAATTTTTTTTACCTTATTTTTCAAAAAGGCCCCGTATAATTTGGTTATTTTTAAATTTTTTGAAAAACCTCCCCAAAGTTGTTGACAATAATAGGAATAGGCAATGCAATTACCAGCACACCTAAGAGGAAATTTTTTGAAAAATGGGTTTTTTGATACTTTCTAAAATTCACTCTGGAATTTTCTCTTAAAATATCAAGACCGAAAAAGAACGATTATAAATACCGGTGATACAGCAAACGCATCCGACTATTTTCCCCATCATCGTTTTCGGATACATGTCTCCATATCCAACCTAAAAATGAAAAGATAGGGTACCAAAATGATAACTAAACCCCAGGCACCATCGAAAAAATCTGATTAAATAAAAAATTATGAAATAATTATTTCAGAATTATTTGAAATTTTCCAAGATCAATATGCTGTCCGCGGTTTGTACCATGATGAAAACTGAGGTACTTATTAAATGTATTTGTTAACAGTTTATTACTAACAGAAGAAATAAGCAATCAGAATCAATGATTTAATATTTTCATAATCTTAGCCTTTGTTTACTGATTATTTTTTCTTAAGTTTTTTTTCAAATTTTCTATTCAAAATATAAATACAATTACCGGAATTTTATAGCTTGAGTGACTTTTTATCCAAAAAGTTTTCAAAAGATCACAATGAATTGAATTAAAACTTTTGAAAGTATATTTCGGCCCTTTTTCAAAATGATCTAACCGCAGACAGCCTAACGAAAAAGTTTTGATGCTAGGATTAAGAACAATAAGAATAGAATTCAGTGCGATTCACTCATCGCGACGTCTTTTGATTGGCAGACAATCACCAGGAATATAAGTCATTAAATTTTTTTGAATTGATAAATTAATTTTGAAAATTTTTACAAAATTTTTAATGACTTATGTTATCCGATCCTTAGTGTCAAACAGCGGTATTTCCAAATATATAGTTTTACACGTAGGACCTGAAGTTGGAAGTTTTCGATTATTCAATTAACATAATAATTTGATCGGTGGAGCGAAAACATTTTCTCCTGAGACTCATATAAGACTAATAATATACCTGAAAATAACAGCTGATTTGTCTCCTATAGGCAAAGTGATATTCTATAAGCTTTTTGTTATAGAAAAAAGTTCGTCGGGATACAGACAGAAATAAAGGCCGAACTGTTTTGGACTAAAAATGGTTAAAAATATTTTTTTAGCGAGGTTTAAAAAATTGAAAACATTAGGCCTTTTGCATGAAAATATCGGTACACCTGATGTTACCGGTTTATTGAATACTGATCAAAATGCAGATTTTGAATTTTGTCCAAGAAATTTATCGAACATTTCCGAGTATTCAAAAAGGTACTGTTCACGTTGAGAGTTTTACTTAAAATTTTGAACAAGACCAATTTGGCAAAGAAAACATAATGGTCGTAGTCTTGCATATCTTAGACGCCACGATCGGCGACTAGGAGACTTAAAATTCAGAAAATGGAACGAAATGTTTCTCACTAATTCACATCCAATTAATTCAATAATTTTTACAGAAAATGAACTCTGACATAGCTTCACTCCGGTCGCGTGGATTAACCTAGCCACTTTTGTTCAAAATATATAATTTTTTGAACCAGATCAGCCCAAAAAATTGACTCGGTCAGATAATGTTCTGTGCAAGCTTGTATTGTAGTTATTAAGAAAGATGATTTCAATTTTTGGTCTTTCAATTCAGTAACCTTTTAAAGCATTGTTTTCTGACAAAAAATTGTTGAAGATTTTATTTATATTAAAATTTGAATAAATTTCTTGACTAATTTTTTGTAAATTTGTATTCTTGATTTTTCTTAAAAATTGATAAGTGATTCAAAATAAAATATATTGACAAACTGTTGATTGTATGAATCTTTTCTGTTGTTAACGTTTACTATAGTAACTATAAGTATTTATCTTCAACGTCATTTAAAATCAAGTGAAAGTTCGTGCTTTTCAAACCTTTTGTTACAAATTGCCCTACTTATTTTCCGATTTAAAAAATCTTAAAATATTCAGAAGTCGGCAACAAAGCCAGAACGACTTTTATTTGGAACTAAGTTTTGTATAATAGATTCAACCTCAGCTAAATAATGCAAAAAAGGAGGCTAGAGAGAAAAAATCGAATTCTCGTGACCTAACGTTTTCAGCTTTTTGCCCTTCGCTGAAATATTTATAACCGTCGCTAATAAATATTTAGCGCTGCCCACAACACTAAGGCACAAAGACAAATGGCCGCGAAACATTAACACACTGAAAAAGTGTGACATCAATGATTAATTAATCAGATTTTACGTACCCTGCGAGCCAATTCAACTGTAAACGCGATTTAAATGTTTAAACCTCATTTCAAAAAGTGAGAAAAATCGATATACGTTCGAAATGAGACAATGAAATATTGTTGAATGCAATCAGCTCAAAAGCTTCCCAAAGATGAAATGGGTTTATTGGACTTTTACTGAAATTAAAAGCACATGACGTTCATTTAAAGTCACCGCTAAAAAGCGACGTTGATTATAAATTAGTACGAAATAGCTCGGTTATCAGTAATCAGCAAAAATGCCACGACCTGCATTTCAGAATAATAGGTAGGAACACTTCCTATGAAATTAAGCGCAACATAATTTTTGGTCATCTGAACTGACATTGAAAAATCTATACAGTATGTAAAAAAAATGTTCGAGACCAAAAGGTACAATTTCCTCTGGATTGAAAGTAATTATCCTGCCAATTATAGGTTTGATCCAGAGAAATTTCCATTGTTGGTCTCGAACAATGTTTTACATACTGTATAATGGAGTCACAAAATTCAAAAACCGGAATTTCACCGGTAAAAACACTTTTTTACATGTTTTTGTCAGTTTCAAGACCCAATTATGCCATTGATAAAAAAAAGAAAGCAGTTTATGATCCCACGGCTTTTGTCGTCATTTTAAGCCGCGGAATTATATGTTCTTCATAATTTCACGTCCGAAAAATTTTTGAATTTACTGATTCGAATATGAAGAAAACCGGAAAATGAAATTATTTGGCTCGGAAGAATTGCTTCAGCATTTTTGCGGTGACAATGTTCAAATATTAAATCGTTAATAAAAATTCTGAAATTAAATTACGATAATTTAACACGAATTTTATATTTTTTTGAGTTGAAAATCGAACATAAAAATTGAGACGAAAATATAAACTCAAGTAAGACCGCAGTTAAAGATGGCCCAGCGACACATTCGGCTCTGTTGAGCCAGATTATTAAATGCCAATTATCTATGGTTTTTTTATTACGTAACTTATTGAATTAAGTATTCGATGTGAAAATTCAGAAAATTATCTCGCTAATGATTTAAAAAATTGTTCAAAAATTCAAAATAAACTAAATTATTTGAATGATTTAAACATAAGAGGTATTAAGCTTGTAGTGAAGTGTGATTCGTTGGCCAATCAGCGTGAAGAGACTAAAGAGACTTCAAGACTCAAAAACATTAATATTGTATATGCCCCCACTCAATATTATATATACTATTAAATATTCTCTCAAGAGCTTTAATGAGTAAAATTGTCGCTTTTTTTCTTACTATGTGATTCGAGCTTTCATTAACTTCCTTAGTACCTTTATTTCTGTAAAAATCATTTTGTGCATTTCCATAATGTCAATAAAAATGTTTCAGTTAAAAGAAAAAAAAATACGTTCAGGAGCAGATTCGACAATACCTTAATGGAAGAAAAGTCTTTCTTTTTCCTGTTGATTAGCTTCACATATGTTTTGGAGATTTGTGATTTTTTTGTAATAATAATTACTGCAATTAAGTACTGTAATTCCCGAAAAAAAACGCACAAATAATTTTTCGCAAAAAAACTTGATCATTCACTTGGTCAACGATGATGTCATTATGTATAAGGGTCGAAAAATCATTTAAAAGCAATCTGGCGCTGCAGAGTTTAACATTATTTCTATGAGAATTTTCGAATTTGTGAACTTAAAATAAATTTTAAAAATACATGGAAATATTTTTTATGCTTTTCAAAGTCACTTTTCAAATTCTAGATAAAAAGATTTAGTCAAAACTATTGTTTAATCTCTTGATTATTTTAAACCAATCAGCATCACATAGACAAGCTCGTTGACAGATTTTTCAGGAAAGCTAGGTACTCAAAAATGTAAACGCAATTCGACATGATTGCATACGTTTTCCGATTTTTTTCTATGTTTTTTTATGAAATTTTAGAAGAAATCGTTCAAACAGTTGATTTGACCCGCTTGTGTTATCTATGTACCATAGTTTGTGTGCACAAGCTCCACCTAAAATGAAAAATTCAAAAAAAGTTTCCTTATGATTTACCGTCGTCATAGTAATAGTAGCCCACCACATCGAATACGGAATAGACGAAAACATCTCTGGATTGTCTTCTTTTTCAGCGAAGTAGCATAAGGACGAGAAAATCTTAAGGTGGGATTTGAAAATCTGCGATATGATATAAGAAATCATTTCTTTGCCGATTTGGTATACATCTAAAGTAGCTGGATCAGCTAAGTATATGATCCGCATAATCGAATCAAAACTTATCGGACTTCTTGGGGCTATTAATATAGTTTTAATTATCAATTCTTTAAATCAAATATGTGATCAGAAATCTGTGATTTTAGGAACAGAGTGGCTTTAAATAGCAGTTTTTCTTCGAATTAAAATTTAATTTTTAGGCAAAAACTAACGAATCTTGAAATTAGACACCCTGAAGGGGGTTTTAATTGTTTGTTCAATAAACTTTTGATCTTTTTTCTGAAAATTGCTTCGATTCGCTAAGGAAATATACTTCATTTTCAAATCATCAGCGAAAACGTAAATTTTGCGTTTATAACGTCACATGTTAATTTCACGACCACGTCTTTAAAAAATTTTACCCGGAAGGGCACATATTTACCGTTCTCCGATTCCCGAAAACAGTGGATTTTGACGTATTCTGGCAAATTATTGTACGAAAAAATCAGTTTCTAGGAAATAAAAATAAAATTTTTTCTGTTTTTTAAATCCCTAGTCAGAATTGTGATCGCAAGAAACAGCAGCAGTAACCCCAATTCTTCGTATGACCTCTGCATAGTATATCCTAAAGATTGCAAACCCGTAGAGTGACGAGCTAATTTCAATATTCGTAAAATTCTCATAATTCTGAAAATCTAAAAAATATATTTTATTCATAAGGAAAAAAATAAATTATTTCTTACTTGAACAACCCTTCGGACATTTTGAAATTCCAATAAGTTTGTATTTGATTCTGTCAGAAAAACAGTAATGTAATAAGGCAAAATAGCGGTGAGATCTGTGTCAGGGTTAACATTTTAAATTATATTTTCAACTTAAAATCTATGCCAGGAACTTTTCCAGATCATGAATATTATACATAGTTACGTAACAGACTTAACCATTAATTGATTTTAATAGTATTTTCAGCTTTATTTGTGAAAATTTTCCAACTTTTCTAGAAACATAAAGTTGAATCATAAAAAGTTTTTTCAGAGACAATCTCTTGAAAACAAAGTTTATTGATTATGTATATGAGTATCATTTGTTTAAGTAAAAGATCAGTCTGGTGATGCCTTGAAAACGAGATTTTAAACTGTATAATTTTAGTAAAATAAACTTTTTTGACGGTCTTGAATATTTCAAAGGTGAATTCGAAATTGTTTGTCAAAAAACATATTTTGAACATTTTTATGTTGGGCAAAGAATATTTTAACTCTTAGCATTACAATTTGCTCACGCGTGAACAAAGTCCGTTTTTCTTTATAATTTAATTATAATTCTACAAGATATTTTTAAGGGTAATGCTACGCGTGAAGAATAGTCTAACTAGAGGCCGTCTATAAGAAAACGTCTCTGAGGAGCTTTGGATTTTCAGACAAAATAATTTTATTTTAGGCTTTTTTTCTAACAGACGGTCCCTATCTATCTATCATTCATAAAATATTCAATATTTGCTTGATAGAAGTTTTCACCTGAATAGGCTATTCAGAATAGCTGAAAAAAAACTCAAAATCAGCGACCAGAACCCCTTTAATTCAAAATTGGATTTATTTTTAGAATTGTTAACCCTTAACTATAATATTTAATGGCGACCTTAAAAATTTGAGCTTATCAGGTGATGCGATAAGACGTAAAACATATTCCATTGTAAACCATGCTATGCAAACTGATTCGATATGATTTAGTTCCGGTTTTTCTAAAAAGAATAAGTTACTACATTTCAAATTCACGAAAAATTTTAATGTTAAGAATAAGTAAAATTATTAGGTGAAATATTTTGATTATTTGTCTGTTAGTTTGTGGAAATGTTGATTTGTAAAAACACTACTGTAAATTACAAAGAAATAATAACTTGTGAAATTTTTGATTATTATTTTAATATTGCTAACCTTTTAGTTCTGGCATTGTACCGAGACTGAGTGCTATCGTTGATAATACAATAAATAATACAGAAATGATGGCAAGAATTTTTGCCGAAAATGACGAGTTCGGTTTTTCCAGTAGATCCCACATTTTTTTGCGTTTTCCCACACAACACGTTACTCCTAAAAATTCTTCGCCGTCTCTATCAGACAAAGCTGCTTCTTCGCGTCGCTTTTCGTCTCTAAAATTACATAGTTAACCCTGCAAAAAATGATTAACTCTGTGACGCATAGTTAGTGAGATTTCTCACCAAATGCCTTTTTCGGGGCTATATATAAAGATGCGTGACAATAAACACGTATATGTTCTCCAGAAATATATCAAAACAGTCTGACTCGACACTCCAAAAACAAGATAATTTCAAAAAAATAATCCAAATACATGTACAATAGGGATCAGAGGTTTCCGATGTTGTGTGATAACAATGCGCGTGGCTTATTGGCCCTTTAGTTAAGGAGGTCGGTGCATTTTGACATATTTGCACTTTTTTAATTTTTTTTGTCTTGATTGGAAACTTTTTGCCACTTCAAAATATTCGAATTAAACCATTTCGAACACAAGTTGCCACTTTTCAACTTACTTTGTATAATCTGGATTTCTTCAGATTGATTAGTTTTACTTTATAAATCGTCTTTTGAAAAAACACTCAAAAACGCGCGTTTTGCTCCATGGTTTCTAAATAACAGTAAAATTTATTATTTTTTATTTGTTACTCAGAAGCCCTAAAATACGCTTTTGACCACCGACTCAGATTTATTAAAACCAAAAATTTAAATTTGTGAAAAAAGACGGAAAAAATCGAAATTTTACCACATCGAAAGAAATATTTTTCTGCATGAGTTAAATATAATAAATTGAAAACGGTGGATGGGTCGACTTATCAATTCGGCAAGTTTGAGTGTGATAAATTGTTTTTAATTCCGGATAATGAGGGCCTTGGAGTATTTTTGCCGATCCGTAGTTTCGTTTAAAAAAGTATGATTCAGAGTATTAACAAGAGCGAAGAAACAAAACGAAGACATATTTAAATATAGTAAAAATAGCTATTCCCAAAATTTTTAGCTCAGGATTCCAGAAAAATTAGTTTGAAAAATTTTAAACAAGAAATGGGGAAAATTTTCGATATATTTCCAAATAGTTTGGACCGAAAATCCCCAAAAAATGTCATATGATTTTTCAAATAGCATGTAAAAAATATGTGATCACCTACGCGAAAAAGTAAAGTGGCCATTTTGAAGAGTTTTTTTCGTTAATTTAAAACAATTACTGAGAGAAAAATGAAGAAAAAATAAGGCATTTTTTATAATGTTCGGAAATGTTTTCAAAAATTTATCATAATTTGTCGAATTCGAAATGTTCGATTCGAACTCAAAATTTTCTTTAAAAGCAGGAATTCGAAAATTCTGTAGTTACAAAAGTTGCCTGGAGTATGAACCTTTAATTTGGTGGTATATTGAGAAGAAAATTTAAACTGAGTAAAAAGTTTTTTATCAAGAGCCCATATCCGTATTGTGAAAATGCACCGACCCCCTAAAACAAAATGTCACGAATTCAGAGAACCCTCCATTTGTATTGTAGCTTGATTTGTGACTCAGAAATTAATATATCTTTAGATATAATTTGGAATCAGGGGGGTGCGGCGTATAGTTATGAAATTCGTCGCCCAAAACCCCGGACTATACGCGTAATCCGGACTATACGCGTACTTTCTAACTATACGCGTACTTCTGGGAAAATGTGCTCTGATTGGTCAATTTGTACAATATCTAGAGTTAAAAATTGCGTTAAATAAGCTAGTGTACTTTGATTTCATCAAAAAAATGAAATAAAGTTAACTTAAAAAAAACATGAATTCAAAGAAGGTTTCAAAAAAAAAAAATAAGACCACTGCTAAAAACTATCATTTATCAGTCGAAGAGAAATTAAAGGTTCTTGAAGTCCGCAAGAAAGTCTACGAAAAAATCCTGAAGCTACCTTGTGGATATCATCACAGCATTTTTTCTTGAAACTCAGCGGATTATAACAAACACGACGCTTGCAAGAATAATTAAAAATGAAAAAAAATATTATGCTTCTAAGGAAAGGTAATAACGCCGAAATAAATACTTCAGATTAATTACTATATTAATTACTAGCCACCTTCTAAAACGTCCTGACAGTTACTCAAACGTCTTGACAAAAATCTACAAATAATACAGTTCTTTAAACGTAATTTTAAACCCTAGAGCCTATCAGTAATAAGTAGCGTGTTCACAATGTGAACAACGAACCGTTAAGTGAACTTTTGTGAACTTTTGCCTAGGAACGTCTGAAATAAGCCCTATCTTTTTCCTATAACTATACGCCGCACGCCAGGAACGAATAAATTTATTTTTCAAAAGCGTAGGTTTTGCGGAGGCTTACGAAGTTTTATCTCAGGTTCCAACTATACGCGTATACTATACGCCGCCACCTCCTGTAGTCTGATTTGAAACTCAAAAATAAATGATATTTTTCTGGGAATAATTTTTAATTTTATGATTTGACACTTAAAAATATAAGATACTTTTAGAAGTAATATTTAGGCTGTTTTGACACTCAAAAATTGAACATAATCTCTTAATATTAATCAAAGTGATCCTATTTAAAACACCTTAATTTTCAAAATTAAGCATATGCAGAACAGAGTTGGTTTATTAATTCCAAAAAGTACTGCGAAAATTTTTAAACTCATTTTTAACTCACACAATTTGCTCTTTTCTCTGGTGGTATCTTCCTTGGCAGCAACTTTCAATGTAAATGTCATCGATTCCCCAATAATCAAGTTCTTCGCCGTAAGATAAACTGCATACATCTTCAGGCATATGTAGTTTCGAAGTTCTTAATTTTATTTTACTCGTTTGAAGCTCGATAATAAATGTTTTTTTATTTTCTGAAATTCCAAAAAATCGAAAGAAAATTGAAAATGTTCTATATTTAGCTTTCAAATCAGATTTATAAAAATTTTTATTTGCAGAATAAATTGGCCGAGACTTTGACTGTTACATTTTTCTTATTTCGACTAGGCCGCTAAAATTTGCTCAAAAGTAGCTGATCATATTAAAGTCATAACTCGAAACGTATCTCTAGAATCAGAGTCAAATTGTTATCGAATTATAATTTATAAACCCGCCGGCTAGTTGAACTCTGAGCTACTCTAGTTCCCTGAAGTTCTGAAACGCGTGTGAAATAATTTACATAAATTCGAGAATACGAAACTAAAACCGATCACAAAAACACGAAGGTAAAAGGAACTTTAATTTTGTTAAAAATTTACAATTATAACCATATTCAGCAAGTGATTTTAACTAAAAAACTAAAAATAAGAGATAATCTAAGAGATTCAACGAAGAAAGATAAAAAACCACTTTCTAAAAGGTAAATATAAGCCGTCAAAACTTTGGACTTCAAAGAAACAATTTCAAGAAGAAATTTCGAATAAGTATTTCGAGAATCAATTTATTGAATTTTGGAGTGAAACTTTGCGATTTTTTTAATTAAAATGATCAATTTGGTCACGTGAAGTCAGACTGGCATAATTTGGTGGGATTTTTTTTTGTGTTTTTTATGCAATTTGAAAATAAATCCGGATGTTACCTGTAAAAATTCAATATACAATTAAAAACTCCAGGATGTCGATCATAGAATAATTCGCCGGTTTCAGCACAATAGTCGTCGACGAGTTGGCGTAAATCCCACAGTGATTGAGAATCTCGGAGCATCCCGAGTCGGGTTTGCGGTATCCGAGCTGAAAGTGAAGCTTTTTTAATTGTTCTCTCGAACTAATTTGAATGTGTTTGTTTTATTTACGACAAAAATGCAGAATACATAGAACAATTACGATAAAAAGTCACCGTGAAAATGCAATACTTATACTCAGAGTGATAAATTATCACTGATAATGTTCCTAAAAAAAATAAAATTTTTCAATTGAGTGATGGCTTGCATTTTCCCAGTGATTTTAAAAACAATACAACTAGGGCTATTGCTTTCCGATCGAAAAATGACGTCATATAGAAGATAATTCTTTTGTCAGCTTTCTCACTCCACGTCATAAATGTGATTTCACAAAAGATAGTGACCAATCAAATCACACGATTCTTAAAATAAGTTGATAACCGTGTGATTTATTTGATCATTATCGTTTCTGACATCACAGCTAGGACGCGGAGTGAACAAGGTTACCAAAGGATAATCTTTGATAATTCAATTGAAATCAGTCCAAACTTGACTCTGGATTATCACCTCACTGAGAAAAAAAATGAAAGTGAGCAATTTTGTATTAAAGTGGAAAAATTATTATTTAAATTTTTTGCAAAAAATCATTTATAATGACCTCCTGCCATTTTTGTCATCTCGATTAGCTAACGTTTCGGTCTTTCGAGGTAAATCTTAAATAGTGACTTTTCTATTTTTTTTCAGATTTCTTATTTGTACGCATTTTGATGGTGCGAAACTTGTTATCAAAAAACTGCCCAAAGTTGAGCAATGTGCCAGTAAAAGGTGTTCCAGTTAAAAGACCCCACTTTGACTCATGAAACTATGACGTCATTCCAGTACGAAAAGGAATATGTTTAAAAAATACAAACATTTGGTACAAAATTTCTATAATTTATTCCCTGCTTATTTTTCGAAATTCGCAGGTTATATATTAAATTAAATATTTTTTATAAAAATTAAACCAAACAGGAATAAAGTATAATTACTTACATAATGTCGACCATAGCACTTGATGCCTTGTGCCGCCAACGTTCACACAAACGCGATTCTTGTTTTTTAAATGTTTCTAGAAATATTTATATTTAGTAAATATAAATTTGGTCCTTATGAATGTTGTAAATTGAGGGCGAATTAAAAAAATGATGATTTTTATCATCAAGTAACTTCATTTCTAAAAAAATACCGCCTTATTATTTTAAGTTTTTGAGTGTCGAATTTAAAATTTTTGGGAAATTATTAGTCTCAACTTTGTTCAAGAACAAAACGTCGGAAATTTGATGAAAACCTACAGAGTTTTTAAAATCCGTTAATAATGACAAAACGGCTGTTTTAATTATGGGCAATTTGAAAATTACAAAAATATGTTTCATGCTACATACTGTGGTGTGCGTCTTTAAGAGAGTGTGTGTCGCTGATTTTAGCCTCTAAGAAGACCATTTCACGCCAAACTAGGAAAGGTGATATTCCGAAAACATTTCTGACTTACAGAACCAACCTTCGCGGTAAATTTCAAACCTACAGGAATCTGATACAATCGTACCTACGCACACACACAAATATTTGATAAGCGTCCCGAAAAAACACTAATAAACTATCTCCTTTGTCAATTTACATCATTTGTTCTGTCAGGATAGACCACAACAATACCCACATCTTCTCACTAGTTTTTTTTTCAAAATTTGGCACATTTGACGGCCAAACAAGGCAAAAACGAAATCAAAAAATATTAAGGAGGTCCGTAAAAACTATCTCCTCCCACAATTTTGATCATGAAAAGTCCAGTTCATACAGCGTGAGTCTTTTCGATTTCTACGTTTTTTTACCCAGGCGGCTAGACAGCCAACAAATGGGTGAAAAAACGGAAGATGTAAACAAAGATATTTTCTTCCAAAATTTAACCCGGTAAAAAAACGGAAGATTTTAAAGGTGCTCTAGGCTAACTAAGTTTAATAAAGTTATTAAAAAAGTTTGACAGAAATATTGAATTTAATATTAATAAAATAAAAAACGCGAAATTAAAAAGATAAAAAATATGGTGGCAAAATCCGACTTACAATCTTACCCAGAAGATCTCAACCCAAATTTTAAATAAAGTTGACAAGAGTCGGAAAAATATGAAAGTAAATTTTATTTTTTTTTCGAATATTTTGAACAATGACCAAAATTTGTTGAAAAATACGGTCAGTCAGACAGTATAAAGAATTTTTTTTTAATGCCAGTTTTTAAGGGTGAAGGTTAGGTGATTTCTGATTCAGTTTAAAATTTGAAATCCTTGGTCACCGTCAAAACCAGTCAAAGAAATTCCCTTAGTATTGCCGTCGACATTAACCGTATATGATCAAAGGGGACTTCAGCTACAGAAAAAACCATCTCGAAAAAAAACTTTTCGAAAATTTTGCCTGGGAAGTTTGAAAAAAAGCCCTATCTTTTGCCTATAACTAAACGCCGCACGCCAGGAACGAATACATTTATTTTTCAAATGCGTAGGTTTTTGCGGAGGCTTACGTTAGGAATCTATATATGCTGTAATAAACTTAATAAAAGTTTAAATAAACAAATGTAATTCTGTATGGCCCATACATTTGGGTGACAAAAGGTAATGGGTGAAAAAACGGAGATGGGTGAAAAAACGGAGATGGGAAAAAACGGAGACAAAGTCACGTGACATTATCAGTCACCAATTTGACTGAAATAAAACCTCTGTCTAGCCGCCTGGGTAAAAAACGGAGAAATCGAAAGACTCACGCTGTACTTTTCATGAAAGCTTAAGTGTTGTTTAACATCAACCCTTCATTTTTTAGAATTTTTGATTTGGCTTGTTTGGGGGCAATATCAATAATTCATTTTTATGCTGACTTTCAACAAAATCTATAACACCAAAATATTAAAGTTGATTAAATGTCCAAAATTTTTTTTTCTTTGAATTTAACCATTTTTGAGGGTTTTCTCACTAATTTAAACTCAAGGGAGTAAATAAGGAAAAAATAAGCGCTTTTCCAAAAAAAATCTGAAAATCTTGGCCGTCAAAAGCAAAATTTTCAAAAAAGGCGTGAAAAGTTTTTGTGTTGCTGCTCTGTAGCCTTACCCAAAAAATCTGAGAAAAAGATGTGAATTGCGCACGAGATAGTTTATTAGTCTTTCTTGGAGAGGTTTAGTAAAGGGTATAGTGTGTGCGTAGGTGTTTTCGTATCAGATTATTGTATCTTTCAAAATGATCGCGACAGAGTTTTTCTTCAAGTTCAAAAAGTTTTGCAATATAAGCTTGACTAGTTTGACGAGCAATCGCGTACTTGAAGGTCCAATTCAGCGACACCCACTCCCTTAAGGGCACTTTCTATAAAGACAATCTTGACCAAATATGGCCAAAAACACGCTTTTAATTTTGGTTTTCTTTCATAAGGACAATTTAGACCATAAGATCCCAACAGCCCTTTTATGTTAATTTTAGGTGTAGACAAGGTCGATTTTTTATTTTTTTGGAGGATTGTTTGTATAAAAACGCCTGTTCATTAAAAACAAAAGAGCCAATATCGCCGAATTTGCGTTGAGGGTTGTGGTTTTCATCACAAATAATTAGTGCGTTATGAATACGTCATATTTCAAGATAAAATTTCTTATATCTGCTTTTTTGTATTAGATTGCGTTCGGTGGAGCACAGGAATTTTACACATTTTTTCATTTTACTTCATTTTAACCTATAGCAAAACTCTTCGTAAACAAAAAATTGTTTTCAATCATGACGTCATTTCGAACACCAACGCGTTTTTCATTATACAATAAAATTATTTATCTATCGTTGAAAGTACAATATCGCCAATTTTTGTGAAATTTAATATTTGGCCTCCTCCTGTATTTTTTAAAGATAAGGGCAATATGGAAATTCTCGTTTGTCGTTATAAACGCAAATCAAGTCCCTTCGCCGATATTTTCGGTGGCAAGTTCTCAATTTAAACATCAATTATTAAGATTGTGGATAATTTGCAAAAAAACGGTTAGCAATTTAATTTCATCATAATAATAGGGCATTCTAAACTGTTTTAGTTTGGCAAATGAAGTTCATTGGCTATAGATATTTTATTCATTGATCAACCGACAATTTTTCGCAAGCTCCGTTAAGGAATGACTATGGACATAGCTATGTGTTGCTTGAATAATCTTAACAAAACCGATATATGTCTATATATGAAAGATATATCTAAGAAAAAGAAATCTGGCCCCAGTCGTTCAGCGTCTGCGTGTGACCCCTATTTTCAAGCTCACATTGGTCAATCGGAATCAAGCAACGTACAGCCTGGGAATCCATTATATTTTTGACTCGGCCATAGTAATCGATGAGAAAATAAAGAAGATTTTTGTAATTTTGTGAAAAATCTGAAAACAATGCGGTTTATCACTTATAGAAAATTTTCAACTATTTTATTTAAAAGACATCGGTCACGTGATAATTGAGTTGTCAACTAAGTTCTGATTCGTGAGTCACGGTGTTTTTAAAATTCTGGATTGGTGAGCAGTATTTCAAAAATAGATGATATCAAATCAGTTTCACTAATCGCACCAACTCTGTATAGGCCAATTTCCCTCATACAAGTCAATTATCTCTTAACCATCAGAAATCGGCAAAGTTTTTTATACTGAAATAAACGATTTTCGCCATAATTAATAAATAACTAGTAAAATTTTTGATCAACTGGCATTAAATAAAAGTTCCACCCGCATTTTCAAGCATTGACATGCTGCACCATATCGAAAATTATACTTATGCGTAAATGTGAGCCGTGACGTTCTCTAATTTTGTGAAAATAGTGTCTCGAAATAAAGTTCTCCATTTGGATATTATCGGTCATAAGAGATTAACGGATTTATTTTAACAGCAGCGTAATTTTAATGAAACTTTAGTCTAGAGGGCCAAAATTTGACGCAGAAACTGAAATTGTGACGTCACAGTTCTCACCAACGATTAAGTATAATCTACTATATCCCTTTATCACTTTTAGTTAGATGCGTAGCCACAACGTTAAAATCACACTTTAAAAGGAGTAGTGGCTACGCATTCTAACCAAAAGTGATAAAGGGTCACATATCATATGTGTGTAATATATATCTTACCTTTATTTTTCCATTCGACTGGATTTTCGTCTAAATCTAGAAGTTCATTCGGTCTTTTCCTGCGAATGGAACTTAAAAATAAATTTTAAGAATAAATATCAACATTTCTATGACGAACAACAATCAGTTTTTTTGTCATTTTATTCTCCTTAATTTCAATATGAATCTTCTGTTTTATATTTATAAATTGAAAAATTTAAGCACACCTAAAATGTAACGTTTTTGACAAATACAATCTCTAAAGCATGGATCGGCAAACTCGGCGACGGGCCACTTTTTTCGTCCTAGGGCAACTGGGGGGCCAAGGCGACTAGGCGACCCGAACCGCCCTGGCCCAGCAAAATTGTGGCCCTCAACAGTGATCGCCCTGGTGCCCAGCCATTAACAAGCTCGAAATGTCGCCGGCGAAAATAAGGCCCGGGCGAAAATTATGGCCGGAAAATTATGGCGCGAAATTATGGCCCGGGCGAAAATAATGGCCAGGGCGAAATAATTTAGTATTGCCGATCCTTGCTCTCAGATCAGTTCTAAAGTGAATTCGCTTCAGTTTTCAACTCTATAGCGTCATTTTTTCATCTTTATGAACTCATTTCAGATTATATAGAATCAGTTCTTTTAAGGGTCAAACTGTCCTTACAAACAAATTCATCATGTTTACGTTTTACTATATTTATGTCATTCAGATTCAAAAAAGATAGGTATCTATGATTGTTTCTCCCTATAAACGTATGAAACTATCATTGTCAAAAAGGGTTTCGTAATTTGCTTGTTTTTTTTTCTTAAAATTTTTAAATGATGCATAAATCACGGTTTGAATTGGTTTCTCGAAAAAACTTGGGTCATTTTTTTTAAAATGGTTATTCCATTTATTAAAAAGTCAAATGTCCTAATTTTATAAAATAAATTAGTAATAATAATAATAAGTCGCCGAAATATCAAATATACCAAAAGTGGTGCTTTAACTGATCATCTACTGTACATTACTTTGAAAATCGGTTATCGTCCAAAAACAAGCGTTCAATAGTAGTAGATTCTTACTTTGCAATTTTTTCAATTGTGCTATAAATTTTCACCGCATGCTTATTTTTGATAATTTTTAGCGTTCCATCTCAAAAACCACAATTTCCTTTTTTCCCATAATAATTTTATCTCTGATCTCCCCGCCGAAATAGTTCTGCGATTGCCATAACTTCTCTAGTTCACTCAAACTCCCGTCGAAAAATTGAATTTAACGGAAAAATAATCAATTACGGTTCAGACTTAGGTCTCATAATTTGATTTCGGACATTGATTAGACTGAGGGAGCCTGTTTTTAAGGAGATGGTATTTATTAGGAGGTAAAGACGGCACTGCTAAGGCTCAATCATGAATCTTAATAGTCCGCTTATAAAAAGGAGTTATAATTTGATAAATGAATTAGCTAAAAGGTGTCTTAGAAATGTTTTAAAGAGGGATGGCTTAAATGAAGTTTAAGGGTTTTTTCCAGTGTCTTCTCTTTATTGTCGGCAAGATATTAAACAGTTTAAACTGGATCTTGAAGACCCAACGTTCACTGAAAGTTATTAGACAAATGAGAGTGGTAAACCGTGGTTGAACAAGGATAATCGTCGATATCGACAAATTCTGATTACACACAGATATTTATCGATAAATCAATAAGTAATGATATTTGGAATCAAATTCAAATTTTTTCCATATAATATATCACTTTAGAAAGAGGCGTCGCACAACGTGAACCACTGATAGCCAGGTGGTTCGTATTTTGCACTCCAGATCTATTTTTTTATTTTGCGGGTATATCTTTTTCCAGCCTATAGTGATCTTGAAAATGAGTTTTATGTCTATAGCGCGTGTTCGAATCCACTAACGTAGTTTAAGTGAAGGTCTTGGTAATACCCAATGATAATAGGCAAAGGTGCTTGATATGGGAACGCAAAGTTGATCTGGTCGTGATTCACTAACGCATAACTACACAATCACATAGACAACATTAGTGAATTCGAACACGCGATAGAGATAACCTCATTTTCAAGATCCGCTTAGTTGGGAAAGGATATCGCCCAAACATGCGCTAATTTCATTACGCTAAACACAGTTATAATGTTTTTGAACATTGGTTTTCCCCTACAAAACATACGAACTGTGTGTTTGGGCACTGTAAAAATATTATGGCGATATGTGCAAAACTTGAAATAAACAGCAAAAATTTAACATTTTAAATATCATAATTTCAGCCTATTTCGTCATGAAAAAGACTTCCTGATCGAATTCCGTGTTCAATCTCTCTGTTGATTCTTTTTCTTGATTGAAAAAAATTTTGTTTTTCATGATTCGCAGCCCCATCAAGCAGGTCTTATTCAAATGAAGCTTAATGCCATCAAAGATGTATGGCTTTAAAGCCTCATTTACAGGTATTTACTCTTCTGTCAATGTGCAGGATTAATGGCTCTCAGAACCTAGACCTCGGTCTCTTTTCACTTTCAGACAATATCCAAAGTTCATGTCAATTTTTGAAAACATGTCTAAATATTAACCTGAAGTTTATTATTTTATGTTGAGATCAGAAAGGAATCCCGTTCCCAGATTTAAATCGCAATTGACCCACATTTCAAGACTTTAAGGTTTAATTGGTTGTTTTTCTGTGATGAAATTCAACCAATAACACTCCGATATTAAGTAAACGCAAACTGAAATTGAGGACAGTACGTTTTCTTTTTTTTAGATATATAGGGTTTTACAAGACACGTCAGTTTTCATGACTTAAGTTGACTTTTGCAAATAATACTCATTATATTCTGCGAATCCTTATTATCAATATCATTGTGAATATATAAATATTCAATAACGTTTTACTGTTGTTTTTTCTATAAGACACCTCTGGAAGGAACAATTTGGGGATGATATGGCCACTAACCTACGCTTTCTATTGTTTGTCCTTTATAAGGACAATTGGAGAAAAAAACGAAGGGGTATATTTTTTATTTTTATAAAACACCTTTTTTTCGTAAATATAAGCAAGAAAAGGTCTTCATACTTTGGAAAATTTATGCGTTTCAAAAAAAACTGTGACAAACCAAAGCTAAGGACAGTCTTTTAGGACAATTTGAGAAAATAGCTAAGGACAGTTTAGGAAATTTTCCAAGGACAATTCGGAAATCTCACTTGTCCTTATAGCCAGACAATACCAGTACAAGAATATCGAAGTTTGCCTAGTCGTCGATATACACAGAAATGAAAAAAAACATTTGATGTTTGTCATTTGGAATATAAACACCATATATGAATTCTAGAAAAGTTTCATAATTAGAATGTTTGAGCTACTTTGGTGCCTATTTTTTTTAATGATTTAACTGTCTTAAACATATATAAATATTTTTGATTATAAAGCATCCTTATTAAGAAATATCCTTTTATAAATTTAATCTAAGGTCCGCATTTTGATGTTGTGGTTGGGAGTGCTTAAGGGTAGGTGTCGCTTTGTACCTTTCATCACCTCAAACAAATTTAGGGCAGTTGTAAAAATTCTGAGATACTCGTTTGCTAGATCTAGCCTTCGTCTACGATACACATCTCAAAGTCACCTTGTTACTCAACACCACCAGGTGGTGAGTCTATTCAGAGCAGTAAACGGTTTTTTCAAAACGATCTTCTTTTAGACCGCACATACAAAGCGTCTGAAAATTTACACAGAGTACGGGAAGAGTGAAGTACTAATATGTTGGAGCATTTTTTTGAATTTCGCTCTTGAATTTCGTAAGAATCACTTTTGAACGCCGATTTTCACAATTTTTCAGTCCTCAAAGTGATACTTCTCCTAGACGGATGTTCAGAATCAAGCCAGTTTTTTTCGACTCAGAGATGAATATAGTGTCGTCAATATGATTGGGCTCGGATTTTTGAATTTCCCCTGGAATTCTATAATATGATAAGTAAACCCGGAATGAAAGTTCGAAAAAAAAAGTTCGTCTGATCGGAAAAAAGTACCAAAATTGAAGCTGAGATTTCACTGATCAAAAATTGGCTTACAGCTATCAAAATTGTAACCAATCAGCGTCAAATTCGATAATTAGGTTTAACATTTTGGTTTAAAAATATTTGAAATTTCTAGAATTCGATTAAGACATTTCCGATAATTTTAATGTCATGCATCGTTTTCGGTGGTCAGATTCACCAAAAAAAATGTTCATATCATGGTGGAATACCGGTTTATGCGGGTTAAAGCAAAAAAATATTCGAATTTTGAAAATTCTAGATTTTGTTCTAGATTGTTTTGAAAAAAATAATGCCACCATGAGATTCCTTGATCACTTTAGTCATAACCGATATTAATGTATCTAAATTAATTCTATAAAGAGCTCAAAAAAACCGACACCTACCCCCCTTAATTGAGTCGAAAAATGGCCGCACCCTTATACGAAAAACAGGTACCGGAAAACGCTTAATTTTCACTTGCCAAAAAATCAGCTCTCTAGCTCTTCATACGGCTTCGCTAAACTGGGTCGGAGACCCCTTTGAATCTCAAAAAATTGACCGAAAATAATTAAATTTTTCAAACAACAAAAAAGTGAAGTCTAAAAATCACAGAAAAAATTTCTCTACAAGATCGTCGATAAATCGATACCAATTTTGACTAATTCAAGCGTCCAGCACTCTCAAACTACATCTCAAAATGCGGACCCAACTCAGAATAAATTCGTTAACGACATTTTCAGGTCCAATTATTAAAAAACATTTGATATTATCTGTTTCATTAATTAATATACTCATGAAAATAGGGATTTGTTATTTTAATTTTTATTATAGAAATCATTCAATTAAGAAAACTTTATCAAATAAATAATTCTTAATAAAATTTACTGCCAAAAACTATGATAAATTAAAAATTCGTGCGAACGAATTGAATTTTGGCAGAAATTATAACTTCCTGAATACACTCATCATACCTGTCTGTCTTATATAAAATTTCTCTAACAAAAGTCAATTCTTTAACGACATTTGAATATTTTTAGGTTAAATAAAACGGTTATTTAGTTAATGGCCCCAGAGCATGAATCAAATTTTGCATGAGTGGTAATATGCTCGAAATCTGACATTTTATGGTTTTATTGAGGACAGCAAATTGGTTTTTTCAACGTACTCGAATCCGTTTTAGGCTTTTGGTTTAAATTCGATATGCTGGAGCCGCTAATGAACGACAGTGTTGCATTATCACATCGTTCAATTATTGTTCTCAATAACCCTGAAGAAAAAGGAGCTGATTCACTATTTGTTGAATATGTAACATAACATTTAAACCAGCTCATTTACATTTTATAAATGCATATACGTATATATCGAATGAGCGCAGGGTGCTCGACAATTACTACTACTAGTTTTAACGTTTTACTAGTATGTTGAAATATATATAAACTCGTAATCTATTTTCCCAACGGAACTCCATCTCAAAACATTTACTAGCTCTATAGCGCGTGTTCGAATCCCACTTATTGTCTGACTGATTTTTGAGTATGATTATAGGCAAGGGTGCTTGACTATNTTATGGGAAATTAAATATTTAATTTTTTGGTACTTTCGTCAAACATCCGAGCCTTAAATTAATTTTTTAAGGGTTTCAATCAATTTGCAAGGACATTTTTAGAAAAGTTCATTCCAGATTAAAGTCCTTACAAAAAAGAACAAAAATGTCGATGGAGTATAAAACCGTTTCTGAGAGAAAGAGCGGTAACAGTTGTTGGTGTGCAATTTATGTCGATTAATTTAGATTATCAAGACAAACAAGATTTGTGATCTCTAAAATTTTAGATAGTTAGCCAATTGATCAATATTACAAATTATTATGAGGGGACGAAATAAGTCAAAAAATGAATTTCGATAGCCGATTTTGCACTATTTTTGGTTAGCAGTGATGAATGGCTAATTTATTAATAACTTGGTAATAAACCGGTGGTCACTTGCAAGTATTTTACGACGTTTATAAGAACTATCGTTTGCTATAAAAAAAAAGTTGAAATCAACAATCCGAGTCGTATTTTAAATAATTTTTGTTTCTTTGCATTTAAACCGGTTGATTTCTGTGATCAAATTTATAAATAATTCGTTTCAACATTATTTGTTAATTGCACACGTTTTCATCAGATACCGAGTAACAATCTGATGAAAACGTGTGCAATCTGATTGTTTGACTTTTTGAGCTATGCGTAGTGTTTTCGTAATGTTTTTTTTATTTTTATTGCCTAAAGCGCTTATGATGCTCGGTTGAAGGCTAAAAAACCAACTATTTTCATCAAAAATCCGATTTTTTGAAATTAATTATCATTTTTTTGAAAAATATTGATTTTTGAAAAAAACTATTTATACAAAAATACGCGCCATAAAAGGGCACACAAACCAGTAAATGTGAAAATTCAACCCTTCAGCGTGAGTCTTTTCGATTTCTCCGTTTTTACCCAGGCGGCTAGACAGCCAACAAATGGGTGAAAAACGGAAGATGTAAACAAAGATATTTTCTTCCGAAATTTTACCCGGTAAAAAAACGAAAGATTTTAAACGGTGCTCTAGGCTCATTAACTTAGTTTAATAAAGTTATTAAAATAAGTTTGACAGAAATATTGAATTTAATATTAATAAAATAAAAACCGACGAAATTAAAAAAGATAAAAAAATATGGATGGCAAAATCCGACTTACAATCTTACCCAGAAGATCTCAACCCAAATTTAAAATAAAGTTGACGAGAGACGGAAAAATATGAAAGTAAATTTTTTTTTTTCGAAGATTTTGAACAATGACCAAAATTTGTTGAAAAATACGGTCAGTCAAAAGTATAAGAAACTTTTTTAATGCCAGTTTTTAAGGGTGAAGGTTAGGTGATTTCTGATTAAGTTTTAAATTTGAAAATCCTTGGTCACCGTCCAAACTAGTGAAAGAAATTCCCTTAGTATTGCCGTCGACATTAACCGTATATGATCAAAGGGGACTTTCAGCCAGAAAAACCATCTCGAAAAAAAAACTTTTCGAAAATTTTAATGAAGACATAAAACTTTAATCTGAACGAAAGTTTATTTGATGAAAAACGTCTACAATAGTTTTCAAATTATAGATTTATCCTTGTTCTTTTGAGACTTTTTCCTCCAAAATAAACTCAGAAAATGCAAGAAAACTGCGAAACGGTAAAACTTTTAAATCACATTACAGCAGGGTGCGGCGTATAGTTAGAAAGTTTGTCGCCAAAAGACCCTAAATATACGCGTAATTCTAACGATACGCGTACTTTCTAACTATACGCGTACTTTTTGGAAATGTGCTCTGGATTGTCCATTTGGAACAAATCTAGAGTTAAAATGCGTTAAAAAATGTCAGAGTAAGAATTTTCGTAACATCTCATGGTTTTTTTGTATTTTAATTACGAATTCGAGTTTACAATCGTAAAATGTCAAAGAAACAGAATTATAAAAAAAAATATGCTCACAGTAAAATCCAATCTCAAGAAAACCGGAAAAAAACTATATTCCTTATCTGATAACTAATTGCCGATTCAGCTACCGACATCTCGCCTCTGCCGAGACTCGAAAATCATTTTTAAACCTTGAAATACCGACATTCATTGGTCAACCTGAACATGACTTTTAAAAAGGTGTACTTTTTTATTGTCGCGCCCGCCGCCCGACTGGAGAATCTTGTCTAAAAATCCTGGTTTAAAACCGCTATCTTTGCCTGGGAACGTTGAAAAAAAGCCCTATCTTTGCCCTATAATAAACGCCGCCCGCCAGGAACGAAATACATTATTTTCAATGGTAGGTTTTTGGGCGGAGGCTTAACGTAAGGTTTTTTGCGTGGAATCTAACTTACGTATAACTCACTACCGCCCACCCCTGCGTAATAAACTTAAAAAATTTATAAATCGTACTACGTACGGATCCATACTGGAGCGTATGGTGAAAACGCAGATGGGTGAAAAAACCGGAGATGGGTGAAAAAACCCCGGAGATGGGTGAAAAAAAGCGGAGATGGGTGAAAAAACGAGAAGATCGGATGAAAAAAACCGGAGATGGGTGCAAAAACGAAGACAAAGTCCTTGCTTATCCAGCTCCCACAATCTGGATCGATTTATCTGTCTGCGCCCTGGGCTAAAAAACGGAGAAAATCGAAAAGCTCACGCCTGTACAATAAATGGGCAATTATGTATGGGAATAAGATGGGCAATATCTTGCAGATTGCACATCGCAAATCAAATTATCTTTTTATTTGATTAACTCATGTTACTAACAGAACCAATTGGACATTTTGTCAGTTTACCTCAAACTGCGCCGCGTAACATGTCAAAATTGACCCCGGAAAATGTTCCTCAAAACATTTTGAGTTTCTCAACTAAAAATCGGGCCATTCGTAATGTGCTATTGTTTTACGTTTTACCAATAATCACTCTCGAATTTTTTCTCATCTCTCGCGATTGTCGAAGATGTAATTATAATAATATTTCATTGTTATGTAAATATATTTCGAATTTTTAGGTTTAAACATCAGTACGTAACGTACTGTAACGTTAAATAATACTGGCAATGAATATAACAAAGCAGTCAACATGTCTAGAGCAACAGCAGTCTAAACGTATTTTTAGACAAAATGGGCAACCTTTTTTGCAGATAGACAATAAAAATATTACCATAATTCTGGTTATAAGTTATAGCCCTTTTAAATGCGGCTAAAACCCGGTGAGTTCTCCGGTCGAACGCACTAAGACTTCTAGTTACCAACCATGTAGCTCTCCAAATGAGCTATAATACAAATTTCATGACATTGTAATTCATTTGTCAGATTTGAAAAAATGTCCTTATTTCCAAAAATTATTTACGATGACTAATAAGTCCATTGACTATATAATAATTGCTTAAAGAATTGACAAAACCAAAATAATAATATACGATCAGCAACGTACTGCCTTTTCCGATCATTAATTCTTTAACTTTTCTAATCACAGTAATTAGCCTAAAATGCTCGACATAAAACAACATTTAAGTGTCCCGGTCTAACAACCACCTCATTTAAGGTCGCCTTTTTTTTAGGGTGCCCCTCACCTCCGTAGTGTCCTTTTGCCACCATTATGGTGCAGGGCCTTTAATCGCAAATTTAGGACCCTTAATCTTTAATGAGTGAAGCATTTACAAGTGATGCGAATCGAACTATCTTGTAATTGACCGTTTTGTGCCGTTTTTTTTTCTACGAATCTTTTTAATCGGCTCATTAAAGTACTTATTTTTGCAAAAAAACTTTAAATCATCAAGACACCACGCCTTTCGCACGGACCAAAAAAAATAATTCCTAAAACCTTTTCCCATCACACCAATAGCCCAAAAAGTGGACAACGTCACGCTCACTACTCTCAACGCGCACCCACGTTTGACCCAAAATAGTACTGTTTTTTTCAAAATTACTTAAATAAATTCTTTGGAAAAAGTGAAGTGGTTCCCTTGAAGTTTTAAAGAACTTTTTTCCAAAAAAAAAAAAAAAAAAACTACTCCACCCAAGACCTAAAATGAAAATCAACGTGACCTTCAAAAAATTAAGGAACTCAAGGTTTTTGATGGAAAAGAAACAAATAGTGATCAAATTACGCCGGAAAATTTTTGGGCCAATTATACCCTAATTCGAGTTTTGAAACATAATATATTTCCAAACACGTCACGTGATCTTAATTTTTTGAGAAAATGAAGGAATTTATCTATGACATATTTCCCAAACTTATTTTTAAATTTTCGTCCAGTGATTTCATTCGGGGAACTTTTGATGTAATAGAAAAATGTCTTAAAGAAACACTTGACAATTGAACCCTGGAATTTTTTTGACGTAATTTGAGTACTTTTCAAATTACTGTACTATGTTTTTTTTTCAAAAAGTACTCCCAAATCAACGTGGAAGACCCCGTAAAAAGAATGTAAACGAATTTCTTAAGACCTTTTATTGCATTACAGTATGGCCTCCGGTTTAAAATAGATCATGTTCCTAGGAAGTCATAACTTCCGTAATACTGATTACAGAAGAAATGCGTAAGGCGAAAAAAGAGACAAGAAATCACGAGAAATAATAATTATAAAAAAATTTAAGGGGACTCCATTTTACATGAAAGAATGGTGATGAAAACATTCCATTTTTTTTTGGCCCAAGTTGCTCTAATAACCCAAATTGTTGCGGGCGTTTTAAATATTTGAAAATCATGAAAATGTCAATTAAATCTAAAATCGTGTATTTATGGACTGTTTCTGAAGAAAATCGGCTCAAAAATGAGGAATTTTAATTTTCTTCTTCAACTGAATGACTGTTTTATTAACTTTTTTAAACAAAATTATTTCCAGAGGACTGTAAAGAGAAATTCTTTGGATAATATCATTATATGAAAAATATATATGTTTGATAGAATGTTGGTTATTAATGCTCAATTTAAGCGCTGCAGCCATTAATGGTGCAAAGTCACTACGGGTCCAAGAGATTGTCCGGGCACTACGGGAGTTAACCCACATACTCAGGAAGTTCAAACAGTGACGACTCAGAGCGGTGCCAATATCTGGCCACCTGACTTTGAAAAAATCCATATTTTTTATCCAAGTATACGTTAGGCAAAAATATAAAACTATTTAATTAAACTATTTTTCAAAAATTTTGTACAGTTTTCAAACCTACAAATTCTTATAGACACCTAGATAACTTCAGTACGTCGAATAATAACAAAAGTGATTTCGTATTTTTTTTTCCCAATACAATTTTTTCTCTTTTTTTTTAAAATCGCCCTCCGATGATTTCAAACTCGGAAAAAAAGTACTTTCCAGTTTAGGTAGAGCTTTGAAAATAAAACCAATGAATTTCAAATTGTCTGAAATTAATATATCCAGTTTGAAAAAAGTTTTGAGTCACTTCTAAAATTTGGCCCTAAATGAGCGCAAAATATCCGTCGGAAAAATATCCTTAAAGTGGGCTCACCTTAAAAAAAGCGACCTTACCGAGTGAGTCGACCCCTTAAAGGCTCTCAACGCCGAGCAATTTGTGTTAAAAAAATTCTTCAAGAACTGTAAGTCACAAACGCGATTTGGTATTTGTTTGAATGGAAACAAATATGTTGGTGTGAAAGAAATTAAACTCTATAGTGGAACGGTAAGTCATGTCAAAAATATCAAATTTTACTGTTTTAACTCGTTATCTTTTGGGATTTCCTATTTATAATATTTGTCTTTGAGAACTACATGCACAACTATTTCTCTATAAAATTTTTAAATATTATATCGAAATTGCCCAACAAATAAAAGTAAAGCAACTTCTTCCTTTTATATAATTATTAATGCATTATCGGAACATATGATATGTCAATATCCTAATGTTAACCAATCCATCAAAAGATAATACTTATTCGCTTGTTCTTAACTGTTTTCCAGATGCGCTAAAGCGTGGGTTAGAAGATTTGGTTTGTTTAAACAGCAGTGTTAGTTTCCAATAATAAAAAAACTTCAATTTTTCAACCTCAATAGAAAACTCAAATCAGCGCGAAAGAGTAGAAAAATAATCTGTACTTAATATCCCTCTTAGGAAGTAGCATGTAAATTAGATTTGTTCTAGTACATTGGTACTTCTTAACGTACATAATGTTCCTAGACCAAACCAGAATTTAAACAAATCTACTTCCCTAAGGGATATGTATAAAACTCGAACTAAATTTTCAAAAATCAAAATTATGTGATGTTTTTTTACTCTATTAAGGTTTTGGTGAAAAATATAGTTTTTTCGATAATTAATTGAGAATCAAAGGATTACGATGCTTTCTATGAATGGAAACATAACATGGCGGCTATTTGGACTTGTAGAGAGGGGTCGGTGCATTTTGACATATTTGCACTTTTTCAATTTTTTTGTCTTGATTGGAAACTTTTTGCCACTTCAAAATATTTCGAATAAAAACTTCGAACACAAGTTGCCACTTTTCAACTTACTTTGTATAATCTGATTTCTTCAGATTGATTAGTTTTACTTTATAAATCGTCTTTTGAAAAAACACTCAAAAAACGCGCGTTTTGCTCCATGGTTTCTAAATAACAGTAAAATTTATTATTTTTATTTGTTACTAGAAGCCCTAAATACGCTTTTGACCACCGACTCAGATTTATTAAAACAAATAATTAAATTTGTGAAAAAGACGGAAAAAAACCGAAATTTTACACATCGAAAGAAATATTTTTCTGCATGAGTTAAATATAAATAAATGAAAACGGTGGATGGGTCGACTTATCAATTCGGCAAGTTTGAGTGTGATAAATTTTTTTTAATTCCGGATAATGAGGGCCTTGGAGTATTTTGCCGATCCGAGTTTGTTAAAAAGTATGATTCAGAGTATTAACAAGAGCGAAAGAACAAAACAAGACATATTTAAATATAGTGAAATAAGCTATTCCAAATATTTTAGCTCAGGATTCCAGAAAAATTAGTTTGAAAATTTTGAACAAGAAATGGGGAAAATTTCGAAATATTTCCAAATAGTTCGACCGAATTCCAAAAAAATGTCATATGATTTTTCAAATAGCATGTAAAAATATGTGATCACCTACGCGAAAAGTAAAGTGGCCATTTTGAAGAGTTTTTTTCGTTATTTAAACAAATACTGAAGAAAAATGAAGAAAATAAGGCATTTTTTATAATGTTCGGAATTTTTTCAAAAATTTCTTATAATTTGTCGAATTCGAAAGTTCAATTCGAACTCAAATTTTCTTTAAAGCAGGAATTCGAAAATTTGTAGTTACAAAAGTTGCCTGGATATGAACACATTAATTTGGTGGTATATTGAGAAGAAAATTTAAACTAGTAAAAAGTTTTTTATCAAGAGCCCATATTCGTATTGTAAATGCACCGACCCTTAACGATACCGCTTATTAACCCTCACTTGGTACAATTGATGACTAAACCACATCAGGACTCCTGAATTCAGGAGTAAAATTTATTTTTGGGATGCTCACTGAAACTTGAACAATTTGAAGCCAAGCATTACCGGTATACCGGTCAAGACACTTAGTAATGATGATTAAAGTTGTGTGAGTTTTTCAAAAAAATTTATACATAAAATAAAAAAAAATTTAGGTCAAATTTATCATAAATTTTATGCTGATAAAATAAGTTAATGAGGGATGTACGCCCCGAATTAACGAATTAATTATACGTTTTTTAATTACTATTTTTATATTAATTTCATAAAGTTGTATTTAATAGAAAGAACGGCCTTGGAAAGATAAAGATGAGTGGGATGGATTACCACGGATGCATTTGGCATCTCAAACTGTTTTGGGAATTGTTTAGAATGAGATAAAAAATGTAGAAAATCTTGAACCATAAATTCTCTCCTCTTGGATTCTGCATTTTTAATGGTGATTTTAAAAACTTAAAGTTGCAATTGTAAGAAAAATATTTGATAACAGGGGGAAATACACCAAAAATTTTTTTCAAAAAAAAATCGGCGATATCGGGCACTTACGTTAAGTATTGGGCCACTTCGCGATATGAGGAAGAAATAAATGTTTTACCGTTTGAAAACGTTTCATTTATAAAGAGTTGTACATAGTTCAATTGAAGTAAAATACCAAAAGGTGTGTGGAATACAAAACGAGAGTTGATTTGATAAAATTTACTCTAGGAATAGAAGTCAATTGCCATGACGCACTTGAAGTAATTGTTATAAAAACCTCAAAGCGTCCACTCAGTTGTCGGTCGATTTCGCTCATTCGGCGTATTTGCACTGGCAAGAATTAGCTAAAATCGTGAAACTGCGTGGGTTTTTGACGATATTGCTTAATTCGGGGTAGATTGGGCCAGCGATATTGACCCCTGTATCTTGAATTAAAGTTACAGATCGTGACCATGTTGAAGAATACAAACAGCACGGAATGCCTATCACCAAATCACAACCTAAAATTAAAAGTCTGAATTACAGTAAATATAGCCCGATTTCCATTTTGGATAAAAATTTGGTGAAGGCTTCCTTTATCAAAATGGCCGGAATTCGCATTTCTCAAATAGTCACAGATCTGTCGGTTAAGGGGTATAGTCTGGATAATTTGACATATCACGGTGATATATTCTGAAAAACTAAAAAAGCTTAATGAGAAAAACCGAAAATGCTGAATTGTAGATATTATCCTTAATCTTGCGAAAAAGTAAGATCACAAATTATTTTTACCATTACCAATAGGTACAGTAATCGTAAACCAAGGTAAACTATTTCAAAAGTTCCAAATATATCCTCCTCCCAGACGCGTAATCAAATTGAGCTCAAAATTTTTGAACAGATCACGTAACGGTATATATAAATTTTTTCAATCGAGCGCTTTTTTTGATCGCAACTGAACAAATTCTAGAACGCCAAATAACGACGATTTAACATTTCAGACTCAAAATCTATCTCCTCCGAGGATATGTTTGCGTCAAAAATAGCTCAAATTTTAATCAAGTATTCCTCAGAAAATTTTGAAGAGATGACTCGAGCGCTTTTTTGCAAAATTCGAGCTAAGAACTCGACCAATATGATTTTTTTTGGTCGATTTCCTAAAAAAATTTCCCGAAAAAAAAAGTGCTTCGATTTTTCGAAAGTAGGCTCAAAGAAAGCCAGTAAACCACTGATGAGAAGAGTTGGCTTACGCGTCAAGGCGATTTTTGAAGTTTTAGTGGTCAAATTAGAGCAAACGTTATTTTTAACTTCAAATCTTTTGAAAAATACTTAGAAAAAAATGAAAAAATGCGAAAATTTCGAAAATTTTTGCTGATTGGTTCTTAGACACTTATTATCACCCTGTATCAATTGGAGGCATTTTTAATGCCTCATTTCATCAGGACAGAATATACCCCCTAAGGCCGCCTTAATTCATATCTCTTAATTTGCGATTTCAGGCATACCAGTTATTTGACGCCGATAAGAAGGTAAACCAACCCAGGAACTCATCGGCTGAAGAAGAGCTGATAAAGCTGTGATTTTAATATACTTTTAAAATCTCGACTCGGAATCCCGTTCCAAAAAAACGATTTCAAAACCTGTACAAAACGTCATGTTAAGCAGAAAATTACTGCTGATAACTCAATATAAACATAAACTTTCAAAAAATAATTCGTTGACCAAAAAATTTACCCAATTTTTAAAGGTGAGCATAAGGACTATGCCTGCCAAGACTAAAATTCCGATTAACCAAAACGTCTTATTTTAAAAATGGCCCCTTTTTTCCTTTTGATTGAAAACTTTTTATTGATATGAATGACTAAAAGATTTAAGACGTAAAGTTTTGAGAAGAATAGCGAAAAGGCTCAAATAAAAAACCTCATTGAGGAAACAGAGCAGAATTTACCCCACGCCAGCCTTTTTAGGAGGGCACTGCCTGAGTTACTTTCAAGTAGTTCTCGAAGTAATGGCGATTTTTAGGGGGCAATGTAAGGTTCCGTTTATAGCTAATTTTCAAAAGTGTAAACACGGTCCCACATCCCCTATTCCCCATAAAACTACCCGGGAACCTCAGTCGCCCACCTCGGAAGCAGAGTAAAGGATTGTCAGGTTTTTATTAAGAGAAAACCAAAAAATAAAGTATTCGACATTTCAGCACGGAGAACCAAAATTGGCTTTCGGGAAAACGGGGACTGACTTTCTATGGGAGAACGCGACGGAAATAGCCCGGGATGGGGGTTTGACTTAAAATACTAGCTTCTAGTCGATTCGCTCAAGATTTATTGTTGTTTTTAGCGCTTTGAGAACTTCGTGAAATGTAAAGTTTTGCTGACACTTCAGTTGGCGGCGTCATGCGATGTAATCACGTTGCAAGAAAAAAAGTTTCTCATTTGTTTTAATATAAGTCAAGTTTGTATCATAAACGATAAATTCAAATTTTTCCTTCTATTTATGTGCGATTATTTTATTTGTTTGTAACAGCAGAGTCGGCAAGATGAGGTGATATTTTGCAGGGGAGATGTATAGTTTTGACAAAATATGAATGGCGAACGAATTACCAGGAAATTAGTTTATAGGGTGTGTTTTGAAACACAGCACCGGCGACGTATGTTTAATGGTCATAATTTAACCAACGAAACCTTTTTTTCGATTTAAATTATGCCTATTTGTCTATAATGAGAATTAATATTGTACGGATATGTAATGGAATAATCAATACGGGGCCCCGGTCATTTTTGCCTCTGTTTTCGGACCAACTTTTTTATATAATTCGGCTTTTGAAAACGACTCATTCTGATTGAGTTGTTTAGATGGCTCAAACGAGCACAAATATTTAGAAGAATAACAAATTAAAAATGGTCCGAATTGTTTCAAATTTTTTTAACAAAACTGATAATTTAGTAATCGATAGAAAAAACATACAAAAAAAGGACCAATATTTTTTAAAATTAATTTTTTTCACTTTGTGCTCAGTTTAAGCTTTTAAGAAACTTAATTGGATGAGTCGTTTTCAAAAGGCCGAATAATATAAAATTGGCTTAACTCCCAGAATTGCAAACATACTTCTGGACCATAGAATCATATGGTCACGCGTGAACCATCGTGCTGTTAAAATCAAAGCGTATAACCATAGACATTATCAACATATATTTTGTATTGTTTAAGTAAATATAATTCAAATAATTTGCTACAATCGTATGAAAACAATTTGTGAAAAAAAATTATTTAAAGGCAATCAAAAATCTTAATAAGAAGAATATAGAAATCTCTCTTTTTAACCAGATTCACAGATTTAAGTGCTTAAATAATAGAAACAAAAGCTTAATCTGGCATTTGAAACTTGTAGTAAATTAAACCGTCACCAATTTTGGCGTGCTGAAACTGCAAAAAATTGCCGTATTTTTATCAACCATTCTCATGTAAAATCATCTTTTTTAAAAAACATGGATTATCTCGCGCCAGAAAAATAATTTTGATCATTTGTCGAAGTTAGAATCTAAGAAATGTTCTCAAATAGACTGGGGGCGAGTCTCAACCAATAGCAAAAAAACATTCGTGAAAAAAACCAAAAATAAAAGACCAATCGCAATTATACGTTTATTATTTGATTAAGAAAAAAATTGGTGAACTACAAAAATCATGAAATTAATCGCTTACTGATAATATAGAGATTAAAAATGACTGAACGGCCACGAGGTAACGCCGGTCACAAAATGCAACGGGCCTCTGATGAATTTTGAAAAGTAGTGAAAATGAAGAAATATGAAGACGGTAGCGTTCAAACTATTGTAATTCATGATATCACAGATTCATGTGGTTTGAGGATTCTAAAAGCAAGTTTATTTTAGTGTCAACGGTTATAGACGCGTTAATACGGTCACGTGGTCCATTTGAGGCTGAAACTCTATGAATAAAAGTCTTAAGAAATTAAGTGACAATTCTTTTAAGGGGTCTTTGAAAGAGAAAATAGTACCGAATACAGAATTTGGCGAATGTACAGTAAATTGGAAAAAGTACTCAAATTAAGTTCAAAAAAATTTCTAGGAGTCAACTCAAAGGTTTTCAAAGCCTTTTTTCTCTATTACGACATATGTCCAAATACGACATAGACCCAATTTGCGGCGGCTATTTTTTGAGACGACAGCATTGTTAACACTACGCGCGGCAAAGCCCTTTTGAAACGCCCGCGACTATTGTGACAAAGATCCGATTATTGTGACAAACAGATTAAACAAATGGATATTACCTCGCTCAGATATAATTGATGATATCTTGTATTTACTTAGAAAAATACTATTTTAGCATTTTAATTAATAGATTATCTGAAATTTTTTTTTTTTTTTTTTTTTTTTGAGATATCGAGCAAAAATCATAAAAAATTTCTTGGAATTTTGCAGCTAACTTTAAAACGAAATGGGTCAAAACAGCGTGTTACGATACACATATTTTTTCTAGTCTCACACCGAAATTACATATTGTTTCGATAATGCACATGCTTATTTTGTCCGCACAAAGAGCTGTTTTTTTAGCCTTATAATCTACTAAAATTAAAAAATATTTATCATGGAAATTCCATAAATATGTTCTTTTTCTCCAACACATTTATATGAAAATCCAAACATTTTTAGTATACTTGGTCTGTGGTGAACGGTATGATAGCGTTATTTTGCATACTGAAGAAGAAGGTAAACCTTACCAATACATTAAAATTGCTGTGAACAAAGATGACCTCCATTATACTGTAGTGTAGCGGAATACATCGACGAGCAAATTGTCGAGCAGGAATCAATCAAAAAGTTTCCGGAATTTTTTACCAAAATCTAGATGCGTTTTAATATTTGGCGAGTTTTGTCTGAATAGCCCTTTTTTTTAAATCTTTGCGATGAAAACATTTAAATAAATTAGTAACATGTTTAACGGCTGTGATTTTTTAATGATATATTTACGAAGCAGGTTTTTTGGATTTAAAACATTACTTAATTAATATACTCTTTATCATCCTGGTTCACTCCTTAATCCGGAAAGTTTTTGAACTACTATAATTCCATTTTAATAGAGAATTAATATACAACTAGTACGAAACTGCTTGAGAGCCTAAATCGGCAACTAAATAGATCTATCAGGCCAGGCTATTTTCCTTGAATCGCACTTTGCGGATTAATTAAAGGGAGTGGGGTGCGCAAATTGAGCTCTTCCAAGGTCATTTCCCGTCAAACTAGCAAAGGTGATATTCATAAAACATTTTGTAACTAACAGAATCAACTTTCGCGGTAATTTCAAATTAATAGAATGCTGATACAATCCAACCTAACGCCGACACTACGCTTTAAAAGCCTCTTTAAAAAAAACACGCAAGTAGTGCCTACTCCCTTCAATTTCATTCATTTTTTTTTATTAGTTTTTGTGTCAGGCTCCGGAGAAGCCTTACAAATAATGCAAAAGCGCTTTGTTTTTAAATTTTGCTTTCGAGCTGGACAAAAAGCAAAAAAAAATAATTGAAAAATTTAAAATGGTTCAGTTTGGGAGGCTGCAGGCAAAAAGCTTCTCCTCCACCAGTTGAGAGATATGAGTTCGACTCATACGCATCTGAAAGCACAAGACCTTGTTCAACAACAATAAACTAGAGAGTTTTTTTTGAAATTTTCATTTGGCGTCTCTTGAAGGCTCACTCAACTTTTCAATTTGAGCCTAAATTTTGACAAAAATTTAGAAAAACCAGAAAAAAATGCTTCAAAATAATTTTTTTTCCCCGTAAATAAACAAACACTTTAAGGATTTTGGTGCAATTTTTAACTCGGTAGCCGTGCAAAAGAAAACAAATTAGCGCACTTTCAGATTTAAATGAATTAAATAAATTCAATAATTTTTTATTCGTTTTTTGTGGCTTTTTGGCCGCGAAAAAGCAACATTTTGAAACAAAAGCGCCTTTGCATTTTCCGTAGGCTTCTCCGGAGCCTGAACAAAAAAACTAATAAAAAATGAGAAAATCTGAAGGAGTAGGCAACTAACTGCGTCGTATTTTTAGGAGGCTTTTTGTAAAAGCGTAGGTGTCGCGTAGGTGGGATTGTATCAGATTATTGTTTAAATTTAAAATTACCGCAAAGGTTGGTTCTGTAGTTTACAAATGTTTTGGAATATCACCTATGCTTGTTGGGCGGGAAATGACCTGGAAGAGGCTCAAAAATCAGCGACAACGCACTCCCTTAAGGACTTTAAAGCTTACTTATGCAAATGCACGAAGAAAAATTGTCAACTGATCAGATGAACAATAAAAAACCAGACTTTAGAATCGCAAAAGTAGCTGTTAAAGACATCCTCGATATTTCTATCGATCGCCCTACAAAAGAACAGCTCAGCCTCTAACTGCATCCTCTACTGGCTTACGAATTGGAAATATTTCAACGATTTTGAAAATATCATCCGCCGCTTTCACTTCAAATATTTTGCGGTCATCACCAAGGGTCGGAGCAAATACCTGTTCCTCTGTCCTTGTCCCTCTGTCCTGTCCTTGTCCTGTCTGAAATTTCAGGACAGGACAGGACAAGGACAGAAATATTTAAAACTGTCCTAATTTCCTGTCCTAAAGCCCGAGGAAGGACAGGACAAGGACAAAAAATAAATAAAACCTGTCCTTATTTCTGTCCTGTGAAAAAAATTTTTACAACTGAAGAATAGATATATTTTTTTTGAGGTTAAATCCTAGCGTACCCACCGTTGGATTCGGCCAAATTTTGCGTGGGCATTCAATATTTTTTGCCTAGGGTAAATCGACCACAAAGATTTTCAAAGAAATCGTTGATGAAAAGTTTCCTAAAAATGATCATAGTGTCCTAGGCTTCCTGAAAATTCGAAATTTGAGAATATATTAAAATAGACAAAATTCCTCACAAATCGTAGTTTAGGGTAAATTTACCCTAAGGAATTCAGAAATAGTTGAAAAATTTTCACAAAATTATCGTAGGCTGTCAATATGCCTTCCTCAGAGAGTTGGAATTCGAAATTGAAAATAATTTTAAAAATAAACACAATTACTCCACAAACTGTATTTAAGGGAAATCGACCCCAAGAAATTCAAAAATTTAGATGAAAATTATCAAAATGGTCATATGGCTTTGCCCCGAAATTTGAGAAATATTTTACAAAATAAACCAAATTCTCACAAAATCGTATTTAAGGTAAATTGGACGACCCAGACGATTTGAAATAGAGGAATTTCAAAATCAAAAATGGTTTCAATGTTTAGGCTAATCCTTGTTAGAGAATGTTTTTTTTGTGGTCATTTTTAAGCCCAAGGATTTTTTTGGTTTATGAAAAATTTTCAAAAAAGAAATCGATTTTTTTTGCTCAAATTTTCGAGATTTTACAGGGTGTCATGCAGCCAGTTCTAGCCCTCCGTATAAGAGTTAAAGCGGTAATTTTTTTAAGCAAGGTTGAAAAATTAAGCGTTTTTTAGGAAATTATTTTTTTTGGCTGGGCTGGCGACCACGTGGCGGACCTCAAATGAACCGGTCAAAGTTCAAGTCAATCTCAAAGTTTCATCGTTAAAGACTTGAAGTACCCCAAAAGAACCGGAGGAGTCAACTTTCTATATGAACGTATTAGCAACTATAGGTCATGATGTCTAAGGTCGCTAGAGTCTATACCGATGAACTTGGAGATTGACCTTGAGGTTGAAACCATGTTGGCTCTCGTAGCGACCGTTTCAGTACATCATTGACATATAGTTTGCTAATACGTTCATTAGAAAGTCGACCCCCTCCGTTCTTTGGGGGTACTTTCAAGTCTCTTCTTTGAGATTGAAAACGCTTCAATTTCACTCTGCCAAAAAAAATAACCGGTTTAACTCTTCATGACGGAGGCGCTAAGAACTGGGCCCTTCATGACCCCTGTAAAATTCGCCCAAATTTTGAGGCGAAAAATCGATTTTTTTTTGAAAATTTTCATAAACAAAAAAAAATCCTGGTCTTAAAATGAACCAAAAAAATTCTCTACAAGATAGCCTTAACACATTAAAACCGATTTTGTGCTTTGAAAATTCCTTATTTTCATCGCCCCAAGGAATTCAAACAATAAAGGTCGAAAATTTCAACAATGCTCAAAGGCTGTCCTATGGCTTCCTCCGAGAGGAGCTAAAATTCGAAATTTGAAAATAATGTAAAGAAAAACGAAAATTACTCACAAACTTGTATATAACCCCCGAAGCATATGAAAAAAGTTTCGCCAAGGGCATAAAAAGCTTTTCAAAGGCTGTTTTTTTTAGCGTTGTTTACAGAACTCTTATAAGAATCACACTTTTAATTTGTTTCCGTGATTAGTTGAAAGTAGTTAAACTTTTAAAAAAATATATTATAGCTCTAGAAATTTTATGTTAAATTTTAGGAAAAAACTTTTAAAAAGCAAGGTTTTTAAACCGACGTGATACTAACGTCCATGGTAGGCTGCCCGGAAATGTATGTTCATGCTTCCATGAGCCTGCGCAGTGCTTTGTTATACTTGATACTTTTTGTCTGATTGGACTTTTTTCTGTTGGGAATCAAAAAAAATTTTAAAATTAGTTCAAATATTTTATGAAAAAATCACGTTTTTAGGACAAAAATTAATCACTTTCTCGATTTAAATGAGAATTATTTGATTTATTTTTACAATATTAAGGGAGTGGGCTGTTGTTTTTTTTTGAGCCCTTTTTAGAATTAATTTATAAATACATTAATATCCGTTATGACTAAAAGTGACCCAAGAAATCTGCAATGGGGTAATATTTTTTTCAAAACAAATCTAGCATAAAACGTATTTCAACCATGATATGAACATTTTTATTGTGAATATGACCCCACCGAAACGATGCATGACATTACAAATTATCGGAAATGTCTTAAATTGAATTTTAGAATAATTTTAAATATTTTAAGCAAATGTTAAACCTAATTATCGAATTTGACGCTGATTGGTTAAACATTTTTTGATTAGCTGTGAGCAATTTTTGATCAAGTGATAATCTCAGCTTCATTTGGTGTAACTTTTTGGTTCCGATCAGACGAACTTTGTTTTTTTCGAACTGTTTGCCATTTCCGTTTACTATAGCATATTTCTCTAGAATTTTAATTCAAAAATTCCTTCTCATGCACTTTTGACGCATTATATTATCTACCGTTAGTCGAAAAAATGGCTTCCATTCTAAACAATTGGTTCTAAAGAAGATAGAGTTGAAGTCGAAAACGGCAAATCGGCGTTTTTAGTCAGATTTAGCAAGAAAAAAAAGTCAAAAATGAAAAATTCCTTCTCATTACTTTTGTTCTCATTTAATTCGGCTACTTTGTGTAAATTTGAAGACGCTTTGTATGTGGGTCTAGAAAGAAATAGGTTTAAAAAAAAACGTTTAGTGCCTCTAGATATGGACTCACCACCTGGTAGTGTGATGTACAAGGTTGAACATTTGAGATGTGTAATCCTTAGACGAAGGCTTAGATCTTACAAACCGAATATCCTCAATTTTTTACAACTGCCTAGATTGATACTGAGGCATGATTGAAAGGTCACAAAAAGCGACACCTACCCCCTTAAGCCAAATATGGTATTAGTGTAATCACTCTGGCATGATTTTCACAAATTATTTATTTTTTTTTCACAAACATATCAGGTTTATCTATAGCTAAATCCGAAATCAGGAATTATTTTGAAATTTCACTCGCTCAAAAATATATTTCTCTGCTCCAGATATGTCTAGAAACTAATTGTTTTCGCAAATGTTACTCAAAACCTTTCCTAAATACTGGCTTAAGGGGTACTCACGGTTTTTTTAAGATTGTTAGGATCGGGGCTCAGAAGAAAACGAAACAAAGTTCTGAGAAATCCTGAAAAGCCTAAAATGAAAGATTTATCCTTTTGCTCCGACAAAACCGTGAAATTAAAAACGTTGAGTACCCCTTAATGAAATTAATTCCAAATTTGATCAAAAAAGTATTTTTTCGAAAGTAATAAAGTTAAGCAAAAAGTGGCCTTTTCAAATCCACTGAACTTGAACCAAGTATCCGAAAAAATTTTAGACAATAATTTTCAGATTTGGGCTCATTTTTCAAGAAAATTAAATAAAAAATATAATATCCCTTAATTATCGGCTTCGCCGATTTGGGGCTAGATTTTTCAAACAAAATTAAAATAAAAAAAATAATATCCCCCTATATCGAGACCTTCCGAAACCGATTTTAGGCTCATTTTTTCACAAAAGTTAAATACAAAATATAATATCCTCGCTTTGATTGGCCTTTTGCCGATTTTTGGCTCATTTGTTCAAACAAAATTAAAATATTATCATCCCATTTATTGTCTGCTGACGAAAAATCAAGTTCGAAATCTGACTTGATGGAAATTATTTCTGATAGTAACTGAATACTTTTTCGCTATAAGCACTTTTATGTATTGGTTTCAAAATTTTGTGAAAACTTAATTTTAAAAAGCCTGCATGTCTCTGCGCTCGATATTGGCATGAGTCTACCAGTAGGTGTCCTGATTTCGGGGAAAATATTGTTTGGTGGTTAGGGGTTAATGAATTTATCAAAATTATTTTTAGATCATAAAAGGATGCTAAGTTTAGGTCAAAAAAAGGTACGCATTGCAAAATTTTCAGCTTTTTCTGGCTCCATCGGTGGGTTACGGCTAGTTAAATGCATAATAATATTGTTTACAAAGTATGTCTCAGTAAGCTCAGTGGTTGTTTGCTGGACTTGTAAAGCCTGCTCTTAGAGATTGAAATCATCCTGCGGTCAAATACTTTTATATATTATATTTAGTAAAAAATATAAAATTTTAATTCTTTACAATTTATTTAACCGCAGCAACCTGATTCAATATTTGTGCTAAATTTCACGCGATAGTTTAGTAAGATGTCTTAAGTGTTTAGTATTATTACAAAAAACACTGTGAAAACAATGTGTTCCTAGACAGGACTGGACAGGAAGGAAAATATTGAAATTCCCGCTCCGTGACAGGACAGGACCAGATACCTGTCCTACGAACAGGAAAAACTGGTTAGGACAGGAAGAAAAAATTTGAAACATTTGCTCTGCCTCAGGAAGGAACAGGACAGGACAGAAAATTTTCAAATCTTGTGCCGAACCCCTGGGTCATCACTACAGAAGAGAGAATTGGGTCATATTATTTATCATACTTAATACTAAATCTTAATATAAATTAATTGGATTACTTTATTCACATTTAATAATTTTTATCGAATTATTGTAATAAAATACCAGTCAAACGTATGACAGCGGAGTCTTTTCGATTTCTCCGTTTTTTACAGGCGGCTAGACAGCCAACAAATGGGTGAAAAAAGGAATGTAAACAAAGATATTTTCTCCGAAATTTTACCCGTGAAAAAACGGAAGATTTTAAACGGTGCTCTAGGCTCATTAACTAAGTTTAATAAAGTTATTAAAAAAATTTGACAGAAATATTGAATTTAATATAATAAAATAAAAAACGACAAATTAAAAAAGATAAAAAAAATATGGATGGCAAAATCCGACTTACAATCTTACCCGAAGATCTCAACCCAAATTTAAAATAAAGTTGACGAGAGACGGAAAAATATGAAAGTAAATTTTATTTTTTTTCGAGAATTTTGAACAATGACCAAAATTTGTTGAAAAATACGGTCAGTCAGAAGTATATAAGAAATTTTTTATAATGCCAGTTTTTAAGGGTAAAGGTTAGGTGATTTTGATTTAGTTTAAAATTTAAAAATCCTTGGTCACCGTCAAAACTAGTCAAAGAAATTTCCTTAAATGTATTGCCGTCGACATTAACCGTATATTGATCAAAGGGATCTTTCAGCCAAAAAAAACCATCTCGAAAAAAAAACTTTTCGAAAATATGTATATATAGATAATGTCTGAAACTAGTACGCGTATTTTCTAACTATACGCGTACTTTTGGTAAAATGTGCTCTGATTGTCAATTTGGACAATATCTAGAGTTTAAAATTGCGTTAAAATATGGTCAGAGTAAAATTTTTTGTGATTTTAAAGTTAATTTTTCGTTAGAAATCTTCTAGGATGTATAAATTTAATTTTATAAAAAATGAAATAAAGTTAATTTTAAATAAACATGAATTCGAAAAAATTTACGAAATCGTAAAATGTCAAGGAAACAATGAAAATTATAAGAAAATAAATAATGCTCACAGTAAATCACTCAGAAAACCGGAAGAACTAAATTATTTTATCTGAATAACTATTGCGATTTCAAGCTAGCCGACATTGTCTGCGAGACTGAAAAATGTTTTTAAACTCCTTGAAATACCGACACTTTCATTGGTCAATCTGAAATGTTTTTAAAAAAGTGTATTTTTCATTGTCGCGACTGGAGAATCTTGGTCTAAATCTGGTTTAAAAACGCCTATCTTTTGCCTGGAAGACGTTTGAAAAAAAGCCCTCTCTTTTGCTATAACTATACGCCGCACGCCAGAACGAATCATTTATTTTTCAAATGCGTAGGTTTTTGCGGAGGCTACGTAGGTTTTTGCGTGAATCTAAACTATACGCGTATAACTATACGCCGCACCCTGCTGTAATAAACTTAATAAAATTTAAATAAACAAATGTAATTCTGTATGGCCCATACAATATGGTGTCAAAGTAAATGGGTAAAAACGGAGATGGAAAGGGTGTGAAAAAACGGAGATGGTGAAAAAACGGAGACGGAGATGGGATGAAAAACGGACAAGTCACGTGACATTATCAGTCACCAATTTGACTGAAATTTAAAACCTCTGTCTAGCCGCTGGTAAAAACGGAGAAATCGAAAAGACTCACGCTGTACGTTTTTCTCTTAAAAAAAATACCCACGGCAGTCTGAGGCCCCGTATTTGAGTACATTGTGTACTTGACAAAAACTTTATTTCTTAATTTGAAGGTCACGTGATCGTTTTTGGAACTTTGGTAATAAGGAAAGTCTTAAAAACTTCTAAAGAACCCTTCATTTTTTCAAAAATTGATTTTTTTAAGTAATTGAATTAAGTAATTTTTGAAAAAAACACTATATTTTTGCCAACCTTATTCCTTGAATATACGGTCACGTGATCATTTTGGGCTACTGGTGGTATATAAAAAAGTCTATAATTTTTTTCGTAATCTCGCTCACAAGTTTTTTTGATGATTCCAAATGTTTGCAAAAAAAAGTACTAGTCATACAGTAAAGAATTTTCTAAAACTACAAACGTCAATTATTTGAAATTTTTACATTCTAAATGACTAGCGGTCCCTAAATTTGCGAGTAAAGGGCGCATGTTACGCGTGACCAATAAAGTTACACTAGAGTTTAAGAGTGGCAAAAATGACCAGAGGCCCGTAATCGATAATATTTTATTTTGAAACCGATTTTGTCAAATTATTAAAAAAAAATCATTTTTGCCGTGCCTACCTTAATTATATTTATATAAATTTTATATATTATAATTATACGTGCTACAGGGAAGAGGAAATGTGCTTGTATGAAGAGTTTTTAACAACTAAAAGAAAGATACATAGGAGGTTATACGTTTTAATGAATGTCAAAAAATAACAGTTTTCCTCAGCTAACATGGGCTAACGAAAATGATTATGGTAAACAGCACAAACCTAATTGTGAGGCGAAGATACCTTTAGAGAACATGGTAAGAATTCGGAAATCACTTGACAAATTTTGTCAATTTAACTAATCGAAAATTTTCTACTAAAAAATCCAAGGATGAGTAGGCTTTCTATTGAGAACCTCTCAAATAAGCCAAAACATAGTTTTTTTGGCTATTCCCTGGGGCGAATTTTATAACGACCTTGGAAAACGATAGTGTCAGGTAACCTGACTAAGGTTCCCTACGTTCATATGCATGAATCATAGCCCACCGAAGAAGTATCACTCATTTTTAAGCTCGTTCAGATTGGTCAAGCATCAAGTGATCTCCAAATTGTTTTCTGCAAAGGATGTTTTCACATCCGATGTGAGATAAAATCATTCAAATTAAAACTTTATAATAAATTATTATTATTAATAATCTATATTGAAATTATGGAGTTCCTACAATGTCTAAATATGCAAGATATTAGCCTCAAAATAGCAAAATCGTACCCCTATTAAAACGTAGATAATCTAAAATTACAAAAAAGAATTTAATCTACATGTAACAGTGTTTCGCTTTTATCGGATTTTTCAAGATTTTTAAAGAATAAAGGTTAGGAAAAAGTTGCGAGAGCGAAGAACCAATTTCATTTTGGTATGCTAAATCAATTTTGCACATTGAAATTTAAAGTTACTGCTGAACTGATAATTATCAGAAACAAGATTGCAAAATATGTCTGATATCCATACTTTTATTTTTGAGACTTTTAGTAAAATTTATTATTTTTTCAAATTTGAAAACTATTTTGTTTCATTGAATTTTCAAGAAGTGAAAAATAAATGAACGTTACAGTCAAAAAAAAAATTTTTTGTCAAAAACATAATTTGAACAATTTGGCAAACTAATTTCCCATACTAGGTATCTCCCACCTAATTTCAAGGAAGTGATTATTCAGAAAATCAGTTTTTGACAAGTTTTAATTTTCCATTTCAAAGGATGATTTCACACCATTCTCATGGGGGAGGAATAAAATTATAATTGTAAAAAAATTCAAACAAAGAAAATTGCGAACTGTCCAATTTGTCGGGCTCTCAAACAAGACAATAAAATCAACATCAAGAAAAACGAAAGAAAAAGTGAAGATTTTTTCGAGACATAAGCTTTCAACAAGTTCAGTGGTACATGTAGGACATCCCTAGTGTACATAAGGGAACTTCGCCGATCTATCGCAAAGACAGGGTACAAAATAAAACAGAAAAAGTTTGGATCGTCGAAATTAAAAATCGGCCCTGTTTCGAAAATGCCAGAGCCAGCTATAACCACCGAGAAAATTTAAGGATTCAAATATTGAAGTTCATCGAAAAAAAAAGAAACTTAGACTAAAATAAGTTAACAAAATAAAGAGTCAATTATAACAGCAGAGATTTCAGGACCTGAGTAGTTATTCAAACATAATGGCCTCTTTATTATACAGAAATGAACATTATCAGCTATTGTCTGCCATTTAAATTTCATAATATAATTCGCGTTAGAAGGTTGAGGGTTGCGAATTTAAAACTGTGATTTCTGTTTCTCCGTTTCAAAGAAGAACAGTCAACATCGAATTTGGGAAGTCAAAATCGACCTCAGTTTTCGAGCTGGAAAAATTGTCGGTAAAACAGTCAAAAGTTAGCCAAGAAAACCTCATAATAATAAACCAAGGAATTCGTCAAGGTATGCCCGACACAAAAAGAATATGATGTGGATTGTTACGAAGAGGTCAGTTCGAATTAAGTGAGAGCTTCAGGTAAATTTCTCTACATGTTTTTAAGGGAACTTAAACCAATACATCAGTACTCAGACGTCTTGACAGTTACTCAAAACGTCCTCCTGACAGTTACTTTAACATCCTGACGGTTACCTAAGACGTCCTGAAGTCACTCAAACTTCTGACAAAATTGTCAAATAGATGTCAGGACGTTTGAGTATGTGTGTAAGTATTTACGTGATAAGCTGTTACTAAAAACATTAATGAAATTAAGGCAGAATTTAAAAACTATCAAATAATTCCTGGGAATTTTTAGTTTAAAACAAGAAATGAATTTGATCTTATTCCGTGCTCAAATTTATTTTAATCGAAACATTTGCGAAAAAACTTTTGCCTTAACTTTCTCTACATAAATATTTTTGGTTCAAAGTGAAAATTAGTCATTTTTGTAAGCCGAAAACTGTAATTTGGAAACTATTTTCGACTACTATGATGTTTTCGCAATAATATCGTTTACTTTGTAACGCTGGTTTTCACGGGTACGACACCTAGCCGG
>SCLH01000555.1:190603-209372 GCA_004367855.1 Oikopleura vanhoeffeni | reverse complement strand
GAATTATTCAATTAACATAATAATTTGATCGGTGGAGCGAAACATTTTCTCCTGAGACTCATTAATAGAGACTTAATAATTACCTAAAATACACAGTGATTTGTCTCCTATAGGCAAAGTGATATTCTTAAGCTTTTTGTTATAGAAAAAGTTCGTCCGGGATACAGACAGAAATAAAGGCCGACTGTTTTGGACTAAAGATGGTTATAAAATTATTTTTTTTAGCGGGAGTTTAAAAATTGAAAATCATTAGGCCTTGTTGCATGAAAATCTCGGTACAGCGCTGATGTTGACCGGTTTTATTGAATACTGATCAAAATGGCAAGATTTTTTGAATTTTGTTCAGAAATTTATCGAACATTTCGAGTATCACAAAGGACTGTTCACGTTGAGAGTTTTTACTTAAAAATTTTGAACAAGACCATTTGGCAAAAAAAACATAATGGTCGTAGTCTTGCATATTCTTTGAACGGCCACGGGATCGGCGGACTAGGAAGACTTAAAATTCAGAAAATGGAAACAGAAATGTTTCTCACTAATTCACATCCAATTAATTCCTAATTTTGACAGAAAATAAAACTCTGGGACCATAGCTTCACTCCTGTCGCGTGATTAACCCTAGCCACTTTTGTTTCGAAATATATAATTTTTTTGACACACAGATCAGCCCAAAAAATTGACTCGGTACAGATATTGGTTCTGTGCAAGCTTGTATTGTAGTTATTAAAGAAGATGATTTTTCAATTTTGGTCTTTTCAATTCAGTAACCTTTTAAAGCATATGTTTTTCTGACAAAAATTGTTGGAAGCTGTTATTGGTATATTAAAAGTTGAATAATTTCTTGACTAATTTTTGTAAATTTGTAATTCTTGATTTTTTTAAAAATTCGATAAAAGTGATTTTCAAAATTTAAATAATATTGACGAAACTGTTGATTGTCTAAATCTTTTCTGTTGTTAACGTTTAACTATAGTAACTAGAAGTATTTATTTTTAACGTCAATTAAAATCGAGTGAAAGGTTCGTGCGTTTTCAAAACGCTTTTGTTTACAAATTGCCTACTTATTTCGGATTTGAAAAAATCTTAAAATAGTTCAGAAGTGGCAACAAAGCCAGAAGACGACTTTATATTGGAACTAAGTTATTGTATTATAGATTTCAACCTCAGCTTAAATAATGGCAAAAAGGGAGGGCTAGAGAGAAAATCGAATTCTCGTGACGCAATCGTTTTCACCCCGCTTGTTTGCCCTTTGCTGAAATATTTTAATACCGTCGCTAATAAACTATTTAGCGCTGGCCCACAACACTAAGGCCACAAAAAGCCAAATGGCCGCGAAAACATTAACCACATCTGAAAAAGTGTGACCATCAAATTGATTAATTAATCAGATTTACGTAACCGCTGGTCGAGCAATTCACTGTAAACAGCGATTTAAATGTTTAAACACTCATTTCAAAAAGGTGAGAAAAATTCGATATAAACGTTTTCGAAATGAGACAATGAAAATATTGTTGAAGTTTGGCAATCAGCGTCAAAAAGCTTCCCAAAGAATGAAATGGGTTTATTAGAACTTTCACTGAAATTAAAAGCAAATGACGTCATTTAAAGTCACCGCTAAAAGCGCCGTTGATTATAAATTATAACGAAATCCGCTCGTTTGATCAGTTATGAGGCAAATTGCCACGACCTGCATTTCAGAATAATAGGTTAGGGAACACTTCCTAATGAAATTAAGCGCAACATTAATTTTTGGTCAGTTCCTGAACTGACAATTGAAGAATACCTACAGGTATCGTAATAAAAAATGTTTTCGAAGACCAAAAGGTCCAATTTCCTCTGGAATTGACAGTAATTATTCTGCCAATTATAGGTTTTGATCGGCAGAGAAATTTCCATTGTTGGTCTTCGAACAATTGTTTACATACTGTATAATGGAGTTAGAAAATTCAAAATAAACCTCGTGGAATTTTACCGGTAAAACCACTTTTTTATACAATGTTTTTGTCAGTTTCAAGACCCTTGTTGATGCCATTGATAAAAAAGTACAAAGCAGTTTATGATGCTCACGGCTTGTGTCGTCAATTTTTTAGCCGCGGAATGATACTGCTCTCATAATTTCACGTCCCGAAAGATTTTTATGAATTTAGCTGATTCGAATATGAACAGAAAACCAGAAAACTGAAATTATTTTGGGCTTCGAGGAGAATCGCTTCAAGCATTTTTTGAGGGTGACCAATGTAAGGATATTAATCGTTAATTAAAAATTCTGAAATTAAATTTCGATAATTTATCACGAATTGTAATATTTTTTTTTTTGAGTTGAAAATCAAACATACAATTAAGACGAAAATATTAACTCGAGTGGACGCAGTTAAAGAATGGCCGCAGGCGACACATTCCGGCTCTGTTGCAAGCCGATTATTAAATGCAATTATCTAATGGTTTCCTTATTACAGGTACTAGTTGAATTTAAGTATTCGATGTGCCAATTTCCGAAAATTATCTCGCTAATGATTAAAAAAGTTGTTCAAACCGTTCAAATAATAAAATTATTTGAATGATTTAAACATATTAGGTATTAAGCCCCTGTTAGTGAAGTGGGATTCGTTGGCTAATCAGCCGCGAAGAGACTAAGACGATTTCAAGACTCAACCACATTAATAGTTGTATATGCCCACTCATATTATATATCCTATTATAATTCCTCAAAGCGCTCTGATGAGTAAAATTGTCCCGCTCTTTTTCTATAACACTCTGTGGTTTTAACAAGCTTTCATTAACTTCCTTAGTTCTTTTATTTCTGTAAAAATCATTTTGTGCCATTTCCATAATGACAATAAAAATGTTTCAGTTTAAAAGAAAAAAAAATACATTCAGGGAGCAGATTTCGACAATACCTTAAGGGGGTACCTCAACGGTTTCTGACATTTTTAGATTGGGGCTGCAGAATAAAAACGAAAGCAAGTTATAGAAAATTCTGAAAGCCTAAAAGGAAGATCTAATCCTTTTGGGCTTCGACCAAAGTCAAAAACAGAGTTTTTTTTTAGCATCACAGCACCAAAGTGGGAGGAGAGTTTCGAGAACACTGATTTTGGACTTCAATGTCTTGTTATCTCGGAAACGGCTTAAATGAAAATTGATTACACTTTGTAGAATAACCATGACTACTAAGTTTGACAGTTTATCGGAAATATTTAGCGAAAATTTCGAATCGAACTTGTTCTAGAATAATGAAAAACTGTAATTTCATGATATTTTAGAATTGTAGCCAAGTTTTCCCAAAAACGACTCGGTACAATTGTTTTAAACTTTGATATTATTAGGAGAAACATGTTTCCTCAATTTTCTAGTGCAAAAACTTTTCTTTAAACATCGCTCCTATAAACAGAAAATGCAGATTAATTCAGGGCCGGAAGTCAATTTCATGATTTCTAGAAAAAAAATTTCATCGTATTGAGCTGTAAGTACCATCAAATTACAAGGCATCGTCTACTAGACAAAATCTCTGCCAACGTCAGGTGAAATTTTGATCCCTTACTATTTGCTAGAGATCAAGAAAAATGGTAAAAATTCCAAACTGAAACGATAATTTTTTCGAAAAACACGACTCGGTCCGATTTTTTTTAATTTTGATCATAATTCGTTGACCACCATGTCTTCTGAATCTTGTGTAAAACTTTTTTTTAATCATTGGCTCCTTTAATAGAAAATTGCATTTTGGTTCAGCCCCGGAAAGTCAATTTTTGCGCAAGTTTCTAGAAATTTAAATTTTCATGCCGAATTGCAGCTACTGCAAAACTGAATGTAAAAAGGGTGCTACCACTTTTACTTTATTTTTAGAATTTTCATTAAAAATTGAAGGTTTATGTATTTTTTTCTCAACAACAATACTTAGAAAAAATCTGCAAAAAACTCGTAAAATTTTGAGGAAAAATCTAAAAAAATTTTTCTATGATAAGAGCAGATTTTGGGTGCTTGCCTGAGGGCTATTTGGTGCAGTTATTATGTCCCTAACCTGAATTAAGAAAACCCGTTGAGTACCCCTTAATGGAAGAAAAGTCTTTCTTTTTCCTGTAGATTAGCTTCACATATGGTTTTGGAGATTTGTGATTTTTTTGCAAAAAATAATTACTGCAATTTAAGTACTGTAATTTCCCGAAAAAAAGGCACAAATAATTTTTCGCAAAAAAACTTGATCATTCCTTGGTCAACGATGATGTCATTATGTATAAGGGTCGAAAAATCATTTAAAACAATCTGGCGCTGCAGAGTTTAACATTATTTTACGAGAATTTTGATATTTGTGAACTCATAAATTTTTTATGCTTTTCAAAGTCACTTTTCAAATTCTAGATAAAAAGATTTAGGCCAAAACTATTGTTTAATCTCTTGAATTAATTTCAAACAATCCAGTCACATAGACAAGCTCGTTGACAGATTTTTCAGGAAATGCTAGGTACTCCAAAAATGTAAACGCAATTCGACATGATTGCATACGTTTTCCGTATTTTTTCCTATGTTTTTTATATGAAATTTAAGAAGAAATCGTTCAAACAGTTGATTTGACCCGCTTGTGTTATCTATGTACCATAGTTGTGTGCACAAGCTCCACCTAAATGAAAAATTTCAAAAAAAGTTCCTTATGATTTACCGTCGTCATAGTAATAGTAGCCCACCACATCGAATACGGAATAGACGAAAACATCTCTGGATTTGTCTTCTTTTTCAGCGAAGTAGCATAAGGACGAGAAAATCTTAAGGTGGGATTTGAAATTTTTGAAAATTCTCTTTAATAACTCAGCGGTCTTGCATCATAGATATAAGAAATCATTTCTTTGCCGATTTGGTATACATCTAAAGTAGCTGGATCAGCTAAGTATATCATCCGCATAATCGAATCAAAACTTATCGACTTCTTGGGGCTATTAATATAGTTTTAATTATCGAATTCTTACAAATCAAATATGTGATCAGAAATCTGTGAAATTTTAATCAGACACCACTGAAGGTGGGTTTTAGTTGTTTGTTCAATAAAACTTTGATCTTTTTTCTGAAAAATTGCTTTCGATCGCTAAGGAAATATACTTCATTTTCAAATCATCAAGCGAAAAACGTAAATTTTGCGTTATAACGTCACATGTTAATTTCACGACCACGTCTTTAGAAAATTTAACCCGAAGGGCACATATTTATCGCGTTCTTCGATTCCCAAAAACAGTGGATTTTGACGTATTCTGGAAAATTATTGTACGAAAAAATCAGTTTCTAGGAAAAAAATAAAAATTTTCTGTTTTTTAAATCCCTAGTCAGAATTGTGGATCGCAAGAAACAGCAGCAGTAACCCCAATTCTTCGTATGACCTCTGCATAGTATATCCTAAAGATTGCAAACCCGTAGAGTGACGAGCTAATTTCAATATTCGTAAAATTCTCATAATTCTGAAAATCTAAAAAATATATTTTATTCATAAGGAAAAAAATAAATTTTTCTTACTTGAACAACCCTTCGGACATTTTGAAATTCCAATAAGTTTGTATTTGATTCTGTCAGAAATACAGTAATGTAATAAGGCAAAATAGCGGTGAGATCTGTGTCAGGGTTAACATTTTTTTTAAATTATATTTTCAACTTAAAATCTATGCCAGGGACTTTCCAGATCATTGAATTATGTATACATAGTTAAACGTAACAGACTTAACCATTAATTGATCTTTAATAGTAATTTTCAGCTTATTTGTGAAAATTTCCAACTTTCTAAGAAACATAAAGTTGAATCATAAAAACGTTTTTTCAGAGACAAATCTCTTGAAAACAAAGTTTATTGATTATGTATATGAGTATCATTTGTTTAAGTAAAAGATCAGTCTGGTGAGTGCCTTGAAAACGAGATTTAAACTGTATAATTTAGTAAAATAAACTTTTTGACGGTCTTGAATATTTCAAAGGTGAATTCGAAATTGTTTGTCAAAAAACATATTTTGAACATTTTTATGTTGGGCAAAGAATATTTTAACTCTTAGCGTTACAATTTGCTCACGCGTGAACAAAGTCCGTTTTTCTTTATAATTTAATTATATTCTACAAGATATTTTTAAGGGTAATGCTACGCGTGAAGAATAGTCTAACTAGAGGCCGTCTATAAGAAAACGTCTCTGAGGAGCTTTGGATTTTCAGACAAAATAATTTTATTTTAGGCTTTTTTCTAACAGACGGTCCCTATCTATCTATCATATCAAAAATATTCAATATTTGCTTTATAGAATTTCACCTGAATAGGCTATTCAGAATAGCTGAAAAAAAACTCCAAAATCAGCGACCAGAACCCCTTTAATTCAAAATTGGATTTATTTTAGAATTGTTAACCCGTAACTATAATATTTAATGGCGACCTTAAAAATTTGAGCTTATCAGGTGATGCGTAAGACGTAAACATATTCCATTGTAAACCATGCTATGCAAACTGATTCGATATGATTTAGTTCCGTTTTCTAAAAAGAATAAGTTACTACATTTCAAATTCACGAAAATTTTAATGTTAAGAATAAGTAAAATTATAAGGTGAAATATTTGATTATTTTTCTGTTAGTTTGTGGAAAATGTTGATTTGTAAAAACACTACTGTAAATTATAAAGAAATAATAACTTGTGAAATTTTTGATTATTATTTTTTTTATTGCTAACCTTTTAGTTCTGGCATTGTACCGAGACTGGAGTGCTATCGTTGATAATACAAATAAATATCACAGAAATGATGGCAAGAATTTTTGCCGCGAAAATGACGAGTTCGGTTTTTCCAGTAGATCCACATTTTTTTGCTTTTCCCACACAACACGTTACTCCTAAAAATTCTTCGCCGTCTCTATCAGACAAGCTGCTTCTTCGCGTCGCTTTTCGTCTCTAAATTACATAGTTAACCCTGCAAAAAATGATTAACTGCTGTGACGCATAGTTAGTGAGATTTCTCACAAATGCCTATTTCGGGGCTATATATAAATATGCGTGAAAATAAACACGTATATGTTCTCCAGAAATATATCAAAACAGTCTGACTCGACACTCCAAAAAAAAAAGATAATTTCAAAAAATAATCCAAATTACATGTACAATAGGAATCAGAGGTTTCCGATGTTGTGTGGTAACAATGGCGTGCTTATTGGCCCGTAGTTAAGGAGGTCGGTGCATTTGAACATATTTGCACTTTTTCAATTTTTTTTGTCTTGATTGGAAACTTTTTGCCACTTCAAAATATTCGAATAAAACATTCCGAACACAAGTTGCCACTTTCAGCTTACTTTGTATAATCTGGATTTCTTCAGATTGATTAGTTTTACTTTATAATCGTCTTTGAAAAAAACTCAAAAAACGCGCGTTTTGCTCCATGGTTTCTAAATAACAGTAAATATTTATTATTTTTAATTTGTTACTTCAGAAGCCCTAAAATCACGCTTTTTGGACCACCGACTCAGATTTTAAAACCAAAAATTTAAATTGTTGAAAAAGACGAAAAAACCGAAATTTACACATCGAAGAAATATTTTCTGCATGAGTTAAAATATAATAAGAAAAGTTGGATGGGTCGACTTCAATTCGGCAAGTTTGAGTGTGATAATTGTTTTTTAATTCCGATAATGAGGCCTTGGAGATTTTGCCGATCCGTAGTTTCGTTAAAAAAGTATGATTCAGAGTATTAACAAGAGCGAAGAAACAAACAAGACATATTTAAATATAGTGGAAATAACTATTCCCAAATTTTTAGCTCAGGATTCCAGAAAAATTAGTTTGAAAAATTTTGAACAAGAAATGGGGAAAAATTTCCATATATTTCCAAATAGTTTCGACCGAAAATCCCAAAAAAATGTCATATGATTTTCAAATAGCAGTAAAAAATATGTGATACCTACGCGAAAAAGTAAAGTGGCCATTTTGAAGAGTTTTTTCGTTAATTTAAAATAATTACTGAGAGAAAAATGAAGAAAAAATAAGGCATTTTTTATAATGTTCGGAAATGTTTTCAAAAATTTCATCATAATTTGTCGAATTCGAAATGTTCAATTCGAACTCAAAATTTTCTTTAAAAGCAGGAATTCGAAAATTCTGTAGTTACAAAAGTTGCCTGGATATGACCATTAATTGTGGTATACTTGAGAAGAATTTAAACGAGTAAAAAGTTTTTTATCAAAGAGCCCATATCCGTATTTGTGAAAATGCCACCGCACCCCCTAAAAACAAAATGTCACGAATTCAGAGAACCCTCCATTTGGTATTGTCAGCTTGATTTGTGACTCAGAAATTAATAATATCTTTAGATATAATTTGGAATAGTCTGATTTGAAACTCAAAAATAAATGATATTTTCTGGAATAATTTTTAATTTTATGATTTGACACTTAAAATATAGATACTTTTAAAGTAATAATAGGTCTGTTTTGACACTCAACAATTGAACATAATCTCTTAATATTAATCAAAGTGATCCTATTTAGAACACCATTAATTTTCAAAATTAGCATATGCAGAACGGAGTTGGTTTATTAATTCCAAAAAGTACTGCGAAAATTTTTAAACTCATTTGTAACTCACACAATTTGCTCTTTTCTCTGGTGGGTATCTTCCTTGGCAGCAACTTTCAATGTAAATGTCATCGATTCCCCAATAATCAAGTTCTTCACCATAAGATAAACTGCATACATCTTCAGGCATATGTAGTTTCGAAGTTCTTAATGTTAATTTTACTCGTTTGAAGCTCGATAATAATGTTTTTTTTTATTTTCTGAAATTCCAAAAAATCGAAAGAAAATTTGAAAATGTTCTATATCTTTAGCTTTCAAATCAGATTTATAAAATTTTATTTGCAGAAAAATTGCCGAGACTTTGACTGTTAATTTTTCTTATTTCGACTAGGCCGCTAAAATTTGCTCAAAAGTAGCTGATCATATTAAAGTCATAACTCGAAACGTATCTCTAGAACAGAGTCAATTGTTATCGAATTATTAATTATACATAATACCCGCTACAGACGCTAACAGCGCGGTCCCTACAGGTATTGAACTCTGAGTTACTCTAGTTCCCTGAAGTTCTGAAACGCGGTGAAATATTTACATAAATTCGAGAATACGAAACTGAAACCGATCACAAAACACGAAGGAAAAGAACTTTAATTTGTTAAAAATTACAATATAACCATATTCAGGCTGAAATCGCTGTGATTTTAACTAAAAACTAAAAATAGAGATAATCTAAGAGATTCACGAAGAAAGATAAAAAACCACTTTCTAAAAGTAAATATAAGCCGTCAAAACTTTGGACTCCAAAGAAACAATTTCAAGAAGAAATTTCGAATAAGTATTTCGAGAATAAATTTATTGAATTTTGGAGTGAAACTTTGCGATTTTTTTATTAAAATGATCAATTTGGTCACGTCAAGTCAGACGGCATAATTTGGTGGGATTTTTTTTTGTGTTTTTATGCAATTGAAAATAATCCGGATGTTACCTGTAAAAATTCAATATACAATTAAAAACTCCAGGATGTCGATCATAGAATAATTCGCCGGTTTCAGCACAATAGTCGTCGACGAGTTGGCGTAAATCCACAGTGATTGAGAATCTCGGAGCATCCCAGTCGGGTTTGCGGTATCCGAGCTGAAAGTGAAGCTTTTTTAATTGTTCTCTCGAACTAATTTGAATGTGTTTGTTTTATTTACGACAAAAATGCAGAATACATAGAACAATTACGATAAAAGTCACCGTGAAAATGCAATACTTATACTCAGAGTGATAAATTATCACTGATAATGTTCCTAAAAAAATAAAATTTTTCAATTGGTGATGGCTTGCATTTTCCCAGTGATTTTTTAAACAATACAACTAGGGCTATTGCTTTCCGATCGAAAAATGACGTCATATAGAAGATAATTCTTTTGTCAGCTTTCTCACTCCACGTCATAAATGTGATTCACAAAAGATAGTGACCAATCAAATCACACGATTCTTAAAATAAGTTGATAACCGTGTGATTTATTTGATCATTATCGTTTCTGACATCCAGCTAGGACGCGGGTGAACAAGGTTACCAAAGGATAATTTTGATAATTCAATTGAAATCAGTCCAAACTTGACTCTGGATTATCACCTCACTGAGAAAAAAATGAAGTGAGCAATTTTGTATTAAAGTGGAAAAATTATTATTTAAATTTTTTGCAAAAAAATCATTTAATAATGACCTCCTGCCATTTTGTCATCTCGATTAGCTAACGTTCGGTCTTTCGAGGTAAATCTTAAATAGTGACTTTTCTAATTTTTTTCAGATTTCTTATTTGTACGCATTTTGATGGTGCGAACTTGTTTATCAAAAACTGCCCAAAGTTGAGCAATGTGCCAGTAAAAGGTGTTCCAGTTAAAAGACCCCACTTTGACTCATGAAACTATGACGTCATTCCAGTACGAAAAGGAATATGTTTAAAAAATACAAACATTTGGTACAAAATTTCTATAATTTATTCCTGCTTATTTTTCGAAATTCGCAGGTTATATTAAATAAATATTTTTATAAAAATTAAACCAAACAGGAATAAAGTATAATTACTTACATAATGTCGACCATAGCACTTGATGCCTTGTGCCGCCAACGTTCACACAAACGCGATTCTTGTTTTTTAAATGTTTCTAGAAATATTTATATTTAGTAAATATAAATTTGGTCCTATGAAGTTGTAAATTGAGGGCGAATTAAAAAATGATGATTTTTATCATCAAGTAACTTCATTTCTAAAAAATACCGCCTTATTATTTTAAGTTTTTGAGTGTCGAATTTAAAATTTTTTGGGAAATTATTAGTCTCAACTTTGTTCAAGAACAAACGTCGGAAAATTTGATGAAAACCTACAGAGTTTTAAAATCCGTTAATAATGACAAAACGGCTGTTTTAATTATGGGCAATTTGAAAATTACAAAATAGGTTTCAGCTACATACTGTGGTGTGCGTCTTTAAGAGAGTGGGTGTCCGCTGATTTAGCCTCTAAGAAGACCATTTCACGCCAAACTAGGAAAGGTGATATTCCGAAAACATTTCTGACTTACAGAACCAACCTTCGCGGTAAATTTCAAACTACAGGAATCTGATACAATCGTACCTACGCACACACAACAATATTTGATAAGCGTCCCGAAAAACACTAATAAACTATCTCCTTTGTCAATTTACATCATTTGTTCTGTCAGGATAGACCCACAACAATAACACATCTTCTCACTAGTTTTTTTTTTCAAAATTTGGCATTTGACGGCCAAACAAGGCAAAAACGAAATCAAAAAATGAATTAAGGAGGCCCGTAAAAAGCTATCTCCTCCCACAATTTTGATCATGAAAGTCCAGTTCATACAGCGTGAGTCTTTCGATTTCTCGTTTTTTTACCCAGGCGGCTAGACAGCCACAAATGGGTGAAAAAACGGAAGATGTAAACAAAGATATTTTCTTCCAAATTTTACCCGGTAAAAAAACGGAAGATTTTAAACGGTGCTCTGGCTAACTAAGTTTAATAAAGTTATTAAAAAATTTGACAGAAATATTGAATTTAATATTAATAAAATAAAAACGCGAAATTAAAAAGATAAAAAAATATGGATGGCAAAATCCGACTTACAATCTTACCCAGGATCTCAACCCAATTTTAAAATAAAGTTGACGAGAGCGAAAAATATGAAAGTAAATTTTATTTTTTTTTCGAATTTTTTGAACAATGACCAAAATTTGTTGAAAAATACGGTCAGTCAGAGTATAAGAAATTTTTTTTTTAATGCCAGTTTTTAAGGGTGAAGGTTAGGTGATTTCTGATTCAGTTTAAAATTTGAAATCCTTGGTCACCGTCAAAACAGTCAAAGAAATTCCCTAGTATTGCGTCGACATTAACCGTATATGATCAAAGGGGACTTTCAGCAGAAAAACCATCTCGAAAAAAAACTTTTCGAAAATTTTGCCTGGGAACGTTTGAAAAAAAGCCCTATCTTTGCCTTATAACTAAACGCCGCACGCCAGGAACGAATACATTTATTTTTCAAATGCGTAGGTTTTTGCGGAGGCTTACGTAGGTTTTTGCGTGAATCTAACTAACGCGTATATATTACGCCGCACCCTGCTGTAATAACTTAATAAAAGTTTAATAACAAATGTAATTCTGTATGGCCCATACAATTTGGGTGACAAAGGTAAATGGGTGAAAAAACGGAGATGGGTGAAAAAACGGAGATGGTGAAAAAACGGAGACAAAGTCACGTGACATTTCAGTCACCAATTTGACTGAAATTAAAACCTCTGTCTAGCCGCCTGGGTAAAAAACGGAGAAATCGAAAAGACTCACGCTGTACTTTTCATGAAAGCTACTTAAGTGTTGTTTAACAATCAACCGCTTCATTTTTTAGAATTTTTGATTTGGCTTGTTTTTGGGGCAATATCAATAATTCATTTTTATGCTGACTTTCAACAAAATCTATAACACCAAAATATTGAAAGTTGATTAAATGTCCAAATTTTTTTTTTCTTTGAATTTAACCATTTTTAGGGTTTTCTCACTAATTTAAACTCAAGGGAGTAAATAAGGAAAAAATAAGCGCTTTTCCAAAAAAAATCTGAAAATCTTGGCCGTCAAAAGCAAAATTTTCAAAAAAGGCGTGAAAAGTTGTTTGTGTTGCTGCTCTGTAGCCTTACCCAAAAAATCTGAGAAAAATGATGTGAATTGCGGCACGAGATAGTTTATTAGTCTTTCTTGGAGACGTTTAGTAAAGGGTATAGTGTGTGCGTAGGTGTTTTCGTATCAGATTATTGTATCTTTCAAAATGATCGCGAAGAGTTTTTCTTCAAGTTCAAAAAGTTTTTGCAATATAAGCTTGACTAGTTTGACGAGCAATCGCGTACTTGAAGGTCCAATTCAGCGACACCCACTCCCTTAAGGGCACTTTCTATAAAGACAATCTTGACCAAATATGGCCAAAAACACGCTTTTAATTTTAGTGTTTTCGTTCATAAGGACAATTTAGACCAGTAAGATCCCAATCAGCCCTTTTATATTAATTTTTAGGTGTAGAGCAAGGTCGATTTTTTATTTTTTTTGGGAGGATTGTTTGTATAAAACGCCTGTTCATTAAAAACAAAAGAGCCAATATCGCCGAATTTGCGTTGATGGTTGTGGTTTTCATCACAAATGAATTCAAGTGCGTTATGAATGACGTCATATTGCAAGATAAAATTTCTTAGATCTGCTTTTTTGTATTAGATTGCGTTCGGTGGAGCACGGAATTTTACACATTTTTTCATTTTACTTCATTTTAACCTATAGCAAAACTACTTCGTAAACAAAAAATTGTTTTCAATCATGACGTCATTTCGAACACCAACGCGTTTTTCATTATACAATAAAAATTTATTTATGTCCTTATATCGTTGAAAGTACAATATCGCCAAATTTTTGTGAAATTTAATATTTGGCCTCCTCCTGTTAATTTTTTTAAAGATAAGGGCAATATGGAAATTCTCGTTTGTCGTTATAGACGCAAATCACAGTCCCTTCGCCGATATTTTCGGTGGCAAGTTCTCAATTTAAACATCAATTATTAAGATTGTGGATAATTTGCAAAAAAAACGTTAGCAATTTAATTTCATCATAATAATAGGGCATTCTAAACTGTTTTAGTTTGGCAAATGAAGTTCATTGGCTATAGATATTTTATTCATTGAATCAACCGACAATTTTTCGCAAGCTCCGTTAAAGGTAATGACCTATGGCTATGGACATAGGCTATGGTCGTTGCTTGAATAATCTTAACAAAAACCGTATAGTCTTATTATGAAAGATATATCTAAGAAAAAGAAATCTGGCCAGTCGTTCAGCCCTATTTTCAAGCTCACATTGGTCAATCGGAATCAAGCAACGTACAGCCTGGGAATCCCATTTATATTTTTGTTTCGGCCATAGTAATCGATGAGAAAATAAAGAAGATTTTTTGTAATTTTGTGAAAAATCTGAAAACAATGCGGTTTATCACTTTTAAGAAAATTTTCAACTATTTTATTTCAAAAGACATCGGTCACGTGATAATTGAGTTGTCAACATAAGTTCTGATTCGTGAGTCACGGTGTTTTTAAAATTCTGGATTGGTGAGCAGTATTTCAAAAATAGATGATATCAAATCAAGAACCCGCACCTACATCTTATAAGGCACAATTTCCCTCATACAAGTCAATTATCTCTTAACCATCAGAAATCGGCAAAGTTTTTTATACTGAAATAAACGATTTTTCGCCATAATTAATAAAATAACTAGTAAAATTTTTGTGATCAACTGGCATTAAAAATAAAAGTTCCACCCGCATTTTCAAGCATTGACAGTGCTGCACCATATCGAAAATTATACTTATGCGTAAATGTGAGCCTTGACGTTCTCTAATTTTGTGAAAATAGTGTCTCGAAATAAAGGTCTGCCCATTTTGATATTATCGGGTCATAAGAGAATTAACGGATTTATTTTAACAGCAGCGTAATTTTAATGAAACTTTAGTCTAGAGGGCCAAAATTTGACGCAGAAACTGAAATTGTGACGTCACAGTTCTCACCAACGATTAAGTATAATCTACTATATCCCTTTATCACTTTTTAGTTAGAATGCGTAGCCACAACGTTAAAATCACACTTTAAAAGGAGTAGTGGCTACGCATTCTAACCGAGAAGTGATAAAGGGTCACATATCATATGTGTGTAATATATATCTTACCTTTATTTTTTCCCATTCGACTGGATTTTCGTCTAAATCTAGAAGTTCATCGGTTCTTTTCCTGCGAATGGAACTAAAAAATAAATTTTAAGAATAAATATCAACATTTCTATGACGACACAATCAAGTTTTTTGTCATTTTGTGAAGCAATTTTAGGTCATTTTATTCTCCTTAATTTCAATATGAATCTTCTGTTTTATATTTATAAATTGAAAAATTTTAAGCACACCTAAAATGTAACGTTTTGACAAATACAATCTCTGAAGCATGGATCGGCAAAAGCTCGGCGACTGGGCCACTTTTTTCGTCCTAGGGCAACTGGGCGGGCCAAGGCGACCCGAACCCGCCCTGGCCCAGCAAAATTGTGGCCCATCAAACAGTGATCGCCCTGGTGGCCCAGCCATTAACAAGCTCGAAATTGTCGCCCGGGCGAAAATCAAGGCCCGGGCGAAAATTATGGCCCGGGCAAAAATTATGGCCAGGGCAAAAATTCTTGCCCGGGCGAAAATCATGGCCAGGGCGAAAATCATGACCCGGGCGAAAATAATGACCCCAGCGAAATAATTCAGTTTGCCGATCCTTGCTCTCAAGATCAGTTCTAAAGTGAATTCGCTTCAGTTTTCAACTCTATAGCGTCATTTTTTCATCTTTATGAACTCATTTCAGATTATATAGAATCAGTTCTTTTAAGGTGTCAAACTGTCCTTACAAACAAATTTCATCATGTTTCACGTTTTACTATATTTATGTCATTTCAGATTTTTCAAAAAGATGAAAAATTTAAATAAAAACATAATCCCTATGTCTGTTAATGGCTAGCATTTTATTTGACAGTCATGGTATCTATGATTGTTTCTCCCTATAAACGTATGAAACTATCATTGTCAAAAAGTAGTTCGGTAATTTGCTTGTTTTTTTTGTTCTTAAAATATTTTTAAATGATGCATAAATCACGGTTTGAATTGTTTTCTCGAAAAAAACTTGGGTCATTTTTTTTTAAAATGGTTATTCCATTTATTTAAAAAGTCAAATGTCCTAATTTTATAAAATAAATTAGTAATAATAATAATAAGTCGCCGAAATATGAAATATACCAAAAGTGGTGCTTTAACTGATCATCTACTGTACATTACTTTGAAAATCGGTTATCGTCCCAAAAACAAGCGTTCATATATGTAGAATTCTTACTTTGCAATTTTTTCAATTGTGCTATAAATTTTCACCGCATGCTTATTTTTGATAATTTTTAGCGTTCCATCCTCAAAAACCACAATTTCCTTTTTTCCCATAATAATTTTATCTCTGATCTCCCCGCCGAAATAGTTCTGCGATTGCCATAACTTCTCTAGTTCACTCAAACTCCCGTCGAAAAATTGAATTTAACGGAAAAATAATCAAATTACGGCTTCAGACTTAGGTCTCATAATTTGATTTCGGACATTGATTAGGACTGAGGGAGCCTGTTTTTAAAGGGATGGTATTTATTAGGAGGTAAAGACGGCACTGCTAAGGCTCAATCATGAATCTTAATAGTCCGCTATAAAAAGGAGTTATAATTTGATAAATGAATTAGCTAAAAGGTGTCTATCAGAAATGTTTTAAGGAGGGAATGGCTTAAAATGAAGTTTAAGGGTTTTTTCCAGTGTCTTCTCTTTATTGTCGGCAAGATATTAAAACAGTTTAAAACTGGATCTTGAAGACCCAACCGTTCACTGAAAGTTATTAGACAAATGAGAGTGGTAAACCGTGGTTGAACAAGGATAACCGTCGATATCGACAAATTCTGATTACACACAGATATATATCGATAAATCAATAAAGTATGATATTTGGAATCAAATTCAAAATTTTTCATAAATAATATCATTTTAGAAAGAGGCGTCGCACAACGTGAACCACTGATAGCCAGGTGGTTCGTATTTTGCACTCCAGATCAATTTTTTTTATTTTTGCGATATATCCTTTTTCCAGCCTAAGTGGATCTTGAAAATGAGTTTTATGTCTATAGCGCGTGTTTGAATCCCACTAACGTAGTTTAAGTGAAGGTCTTGGTAATACCCATAATGATAATAGGCAAAGGTGCTTGATATTGGGAACGCAAAAGTTGATTGGTGCGTGATCACTAACGCATAACTAACACAATCACATAGACAACATTAGTGGAATTCGAACACGCGGGATAGAGATAACCTTCATTTTCAAGATCCGCTTAGGTTGGGAAAAGGATATCGCCCAAACATGCGCTAATTTCATTACGCTAAAACACAGTTATAATGTTTTTGAACATTGGTTTTCCCCTACAAAACATACGAACTGTGTGTTTGGGCACTGTAAAAAATATTATGGCGATATGTGGCAAAACTTTGAAATAAACAACAAAAATTTTAACATTTTAAATATCATAATTTCAGCCTATTTTTCGTCATGAAATAGACTTCTGATCGAATTCCGTGTTCAATCTCTATTTGATGATTTTTTTCTGATGAAAAAATATTTTGTTTTCACTGATTCGCAGCCCCATAAGCAGGTCTTAATTCAAATGGAGCTTAATGCATCAAGATGTATGGCTTAAAGCCATTTACCAGGTATTTACTCGTCTGTCAATGTGCAGGATTAATTGGCTATCAGTAACCTAGACCTCGTCTCTTTTCACCTATCAGACAATAATCCAAAGTTCATGTCAATGTTTTGAAAACATGTCATAAATTATTGACCTGAAGTTTAATTATTTTATGTTGAGATTCAAGAAAGGAATCCCGTTCCTCAGATTTACAATCGCAATTGACCCACATTTCAAGACTTTAAGTTTAATTGGTTGTTTTTCTTGTGATGAAAATTCAACCAATAACAGCTCCGATATTAAGGTTAAACGCAAACTGAAATATGAGGAACAGTAGTTCTTTTTTTTAGATATATAAGGGTTTTACAAGACACGTCCAGTTTTCATGACTTTAGTTGACTTTTCAAATAATACTCATTATATTCTGCGAATCCTTATTATCAAATCATTGTGAATATATAAATATTCAAATAGTTTTACTGTTGTTTCTGTCTATAAGGACACCCTCTGGAAGGACAATTTGGGGATAATATGGCCACAACCTACGCTTTCTTATTTTGGTTTGTCCCTTTATAAGGACAATTTGGGAGAAAAAACCGAAGGGGTATATTTTTTTTATTTTTATAAAACACCTTTTTTTCGTGAAAATATAAGCAAAAAAAGGTCTTCATACTTTTTGGAAAATTTAAGGTTTTCAAAAAAATATGTGACAAAAAAGCTAAGGACAGTTTGTTAGGACAATTTGAGAAGATTAGCTAAGGACAGTTTAGGAAAATTTTGCCAAGGACAAATCGGGAAAATCTCACTTGTCCTTATAGCCAGAAATACCAGTACAAGAATATCGAAGATCTTGCCTAGTCGTCGATATACACAGAAACATCTTGATGTTTGTCATTTGGAATATAAAACATCCATATATTGATTCTAGAAAGTTTCATAATTAGAATGTTTGAGTACTTTGGTGCCTATTTTTTTGAATGATTTAACTGTCTTAAATATATAAATATTTTTTTAATATTTTTGATTATAAACATCCTTATATTTAAGAATATATCCCTTTTATAAATTTATCCTAATTAAGGTCCGCATTTTGATGTTTGGGTTGGGGAGTGCTTAAGGGGGTAGGTGTCGCTTTTGGTACCTTTCAATCACGCCTCAGAACAAATCTAGGGCAGTTGTAAAAATTCTGAGGATACTCGTTTGTAGATCTAGCCTTCGTCTAACGATTACACATCTCAAAGTCAACCTTGTTACATCACACCACCAGGTGGTGAGTCTATTCTAGAGCACTAAACGGTTTTTTCAAAATCGATCTTCTTTTAGACCCCACATACAAAGCGTCTGAAAATTTACACAGAGTACGGGAAGAGTGAGGTTACTAATATGTTGGAGCCATTTTTTTTGAATTTCGCTCTTGAATTTTCTAGAATCACTTTTGAACGCCGA
>SCLH01000555.1:137475-169453 GCA_004367855.1 Oikopleura vanhoeffeni | reverse complement strand
TTTTAAAGAAAACTTTGAGCTCGAATTAAACTTTTCGAATTCGACAAATTATGAGAAATTTTTGAAAAAAGTTCCGATCATTGTAAAAAATGCCTTAATTTCGTTCAAATTTTTTTACAGTATTTACAGAAAAATCATCTGACATTTTTTTGGGATTTTCGAAACTATTTGGAAATATTTTGATAATTTTCCTCATTTCTTGTTCAAAATTTTCCCAACTAATTTCTCTGGAATTCTTAGCTGAAAATATTTGGAATTGCTACTTTCACTTTATTTAAATATATCTCTCTTTTTTCTTCGCTCTTGTTAATACTCTGAATCATACATTTTTTAAACGAAACTACGGATGGCAGAAATACTGCAAAGCCCTCATTATCCGGAATTAAAAAATTTTTATGAAACCCAAATTACCGAATTGATAAGCCGACACATCCACCGCGTCAACTTTGATTAATTAAACTCATGAAGAAAAATATTTTTTTCGATCTGATAAAATTTCGTTTTTTTCCGTAGAAATCGTATGAAATAAAATTTAATGAATCCGAGCTGGTGGTAAAGAACGTGTTTAAGGGCTTTTAAGTAATAAATAAATAAAAATAAATTTTACTTTTATTTAGACACCATGGAAGCAAACGCGCGTTTTTGAAAATTTTTCAAAAGAAGATTTATGAAGTAAAAATAATTGATTTAAAATAAATCAGATTATACAAAGTGAGCTCAAAAGTGCGAAATTTTGTTCGAAAACGTTTTCATCCGAAAATTTGGAAGTGCCAAAAAGTTACTTATCAAGAAAAAAAGAATCGAAAAAGTGCAAATCTGTCAAAATGCACCGAGCCCTTAATAAGCATTCGTTCGTGATAAACTTAAAAAGTTTTCGAAGGAAATTTTTGGCCATTTTTTAGCCAACATTTTTATACAATTCGGTGTTCGAAAACGACTTATCCGATTGAGGTCCTGGATAGCTCAAACTGAGCACAAATATTAAAAAAAAATAAACAAAAAATATGGTCCGAATCAGACCATTGTTCCAATTTTGTAACAAAAACTGATAATTTTAATTATTTGTTTAATTGTTTAAACAATTTCAGTAATCTCAGAAATAAATCGAAAAATAGTCCGATTTGAACCAATTTCATTTATTTAATTATTCACTAGATATTTGTGCTCAGTTTGAGCTATCTAAGTACTGAATCGGATGAGTCGTTTTCAAAAGCCGAAGTAAATACAAATTTTTGATAAAAAAGTGGCAAAAAAATGCCTAGGAGGCCCCGTAATCGATATAATAGTTTCAGATAGTCGGACGTGAAAATATCTTACAAGACTACTAAACGACTAAGAGTATTGATTTTGCTTGTCTGTAGTTAAAATGGAAATCCTTTCTCGTCATAAAATACATTTCAAAATGTCTGCAATTAGGATTTTCAGGGTTGACCACCTTCTTTGAAAACAGTCTCACAAGATAAAGCACATTAGTTGTCAACAGAAATATTTTTCCGCGCGTTGGGCCGTACAAGCCTGTCATGCATCGCGATTTCGGGACGATGAACTAACTTTATTTATGACATCTGATTCAGTGACACCTTGAATACTTTTAACCGGTTAGTGCACTTGATAAAAGCGGCTACTTTCGGTGTCACAAAAAAAAGCTAAATGGCACGAAATTTTCAAAATGTTAACCCGACCGACTTCATAATGTAAGCATCGTCTTATTTTTCCTGTTGTGACCTTTTTATCGCCTATTACACCAAAAATATATTTCCGAGCTGGTCTCTTTTGAATTTAGTTTCCATGCATGACAGCCTATATTTAATGATAAAATATCATTTTTATTAAAACATATTATCTTGCACTATTATTGATGATTTATTACGCTTCAATCATCACCAATAAATCGGGACCGCCCAAGAAGCAGATTTGAGAAATAGTGAACTGAATAAACGCTCAAATCTTTTTGGTATTTTAAGACCGGCGTCAAGATTCAACGGATATTCCTGAAAGGCGGTAAATTATTGTCAAACAAATCACGGGTTACACCGTTATTGAGCAATTAAAAATTCAATAAATTTCAAAAAAGAGCTTTAAGGGAGTGGGTGTTGCTGATTTGCCTGTTTTTAGATGCGGTTTCTGGCTAAACTGGCAAAAGTGAAATTCCAAAAACTTTTTTAACATAAAGAACAACTCTTCGCAATAATTTTTAGAATTTTAGTAATCCAATACAATTCAACCTACGCACTCACATAAACATATAGTAAATCTTACCAAAAAACACTAAAAAGCTTTCTTCTCCGTCAGTTTTAATCATTTTCATTTAAGTTTTTGTGTCAGGTTTCCAGACCATCAATACAAAGAATAATCAAGAGGCTTTTTTTCGAAATTAAGCTTTTGTCGGACAAAAAAATTGAAAAACGAAATCTGAAATTGTGATTTAGAGGCTTTTTCAAAAGCTTACTCCTCCGCCAATTTTCAAGATAAATTTTCGGTTTATACTTTATATGAAAAATCACAACTAGTTAAACAATAAGCTCGAGCGTTTTTTTCGAAATTTTGATCTGACTTTGAACACTAAAAAGCTTACGCCTCCTACAATTTACATCAATTGTTTCTAATTTTTTGAGTCAAGTTCCGGAGCAGCAATATCAACAATAATCTAGAGCCCTTTTTTTCGAAATTTTGCTTTTGACAGATAATTTTTTTTTCGACCAATTTTTGTTGGAATTTTTTTCGGGTTTTTTTGCATTTTTTTTCCGTCAAAAGCAAAATTTTGAAAAAAATTTAGATTATTGTTGATATTGCTTCTCTGTAACTTGACTCAAAAAATTGATGTAAATTGTAAAAGGAGTAAGTTTTTTAGTGTTTTTTGGGGAGGCTTATTCAGGGTGAGTGCGTGGGCGTAGGTTGAAATGTATCAGACTACAATTAGTGTGTAAATTATCTTCTAGACTTGTTCTGCACGTTCAGAAAGTTTTTTCAATACCACCTCTACCAGATCATCAAGAAACCATGTATAAAAACTTCAAAAAACAGCTTAATCAGCGACGCCCACTCCCTTGAAGTTCTTTTTAAATTATAACATATATCAATGAAACTAGAAATTATTTGGAAGAAGTATTTAAATGCAACATAAAAGGGATTTAAAATTTTTTATTTTCATATTTTTGGGAAAATTCGAGATTCACGTGTTTCATATATTTATTCTTTTGCTAAAATTAAGTTAATCTAGAGGATCATAACTTAAGGTTCATAACTTAAGGGGTTCATAACTTAAGGGGATCATAACTTTAAGGGCTTTGGTGCATTTTGACAGATACAGATATGAGCTCTTGATGAAAAACTTTTGACTGGGTTTATAGGTTCTTCTCAATATGCCATCAAAGTGATGTTTTATAATCCAGGCAACTATTGTAACTACAGAATTTTTGTATTATTTTTTTTAAAAGATTTTGAGTTCGAATTAAACTTTTCGAATTCGACAAATTATGAGAAATTTTTGAAAAAAGTTCCGAGCATTATAAAAGAAAGCATTATTTTTCGTTCAAATTTTATTTTTCATTATTTGTTTGAAATCAACGAAAAACACTTTTTAAAATGGCCACTTTAACTTTTCGCGTGACCACATATTTTTTATATGCTATTCGAAAAATCATATGACATTTTTTTGGCATTTTTGGTCGAAACTATTTGGAAATATTTCGAAAATTTTCCTCATTTCGTGTTCAAAATTTTTCAAACTTATTTTTTGTATAATAACCTGAAAATATTAAGAATGGCTACTTTAACTTTATTAAAATATGTCATTGTTTTGTTTCTTCGCTCTTGTTTCTACTCTGAATCATATTATTTGCAACGAAACTATCGAAGCAGGAATCCATCGAAGCCCTCTTTTGTCCAGAAATAAAAACAAATTATCACACCAAAACTTGCCAAATTGGAAAACCAACGCAACCACCACGTACAATTTAATAAATTAAACTCATGAAAAAATATTTCTTTCGATGTGCTAAAATTTCGGTTTTTTCGTCTTTTTACAAAATTTCAATTTCTGATTTTGACGTAAAAGTCGTATGACAGAAAATTAAATGAATTTTAACTGGTGGTTGAGACCGTTTTTTAAGGCTATCAATTAATAAAAAAATAAATTTAAATGTAATTTAGACACCTTCAATAGCAAACGCGCGTTTTTTGAGTGTTCTTTTGAAGGATGATTTATAAAGTAAAAAAAATAATCTGAAAAAAATGAGATTCAACGAAGTTAAGTAGCCATTAGACCTTTAGTTTAAAAAAAACTGTTTAAATCCACCTGATAATCATTTTTCATACCGTCAAATTTTAAAAAGTATCTCCTGATTTAACCCAAAATTCATAATTATTTCACACCCACGTTGTAGCTTCTCGCCAAAAGCGTGGGTACCAGATTGAGATTGACTTCGAGTTGAATTAAGATTTCAAATACTTAATTCGAAATTCCGATATTAACATATTTCCACAAGTTATTTATACTCAAGATTAACGACTGAATTGTTAATGATTAATTTGTTAACGGATGTAAGTTTTCCGACCATCTCGGGTGTGAGATCCGCGACAAAAATAAATATAAGGAAATATAGATAAACATCTCCAGTTTTGACCGCTGTTGTCAATGCTTACAGTACTCCCATAATATAACAGGTTTCTGATATATAATTTTATACGGAATTTTATCGATATCGTATCAAAAAGTTGGTAAATTTTGACAGTATCGGATTATCCGATTCAGATCAGCTTTAACTTTTCGAATGTTCAGCGATATTGCTCGATTTATTCCTACCGATCGATCGTCTAATACGTATAAAACTCGTCAATTGCATATCCCCTTAGGAAGTGGATTGTTAAATTCTGGTTTGGTCTAGTACATTATGTACGTTAAGTGGTACCAATGTACTAGACCAAATCATAATTTAACAATCAACTTCCTAAGGGGATATCCCTTTAAAGACAATCGAAAAGTTTTGGAAATACAGATCCGATCCAGTTTAAATTTTACCCCGCATACATATGAAACGATCCAATTCGATTTGTCTTGTAAAACTTACTTGTTATGGGTGCCACATATAAGATGGGATTCCGGCAATTAATCTTATTGGTTATATTGTGACAGTAAACCTTGTTGCTTTCATGGGTTTTTGTCCACATAAAATAAATTCAACAAAAGTTTCACATTTTGAAGTCATTTTTGAGATGTGAACGACCGTCGATCAAGTTGAAAAAAACATCTCTAAATTTTAAATATTTTTGCACAATTCAACTTATTTGACCTTAATTTTTAGCAATGCTTCCATAAGCAATAAAATTGATCAATTTAATCTCTGTTTCTCAAAACCGAAAAATGAGTTAAACTTGTGTTTTCAAACAACATTTTTTTGAAAATTCAAATTATGTCAAAGCTCATTAAGGAAAGCTTTGACAAACTGGCTCCCTGTGAGCTGATTTAATATTTTTTGATTTCACAGTTGACTTAAATTTCTTGTTTTTTTTTCTGCAGTATTTAAAGTCAAATGTGCTTCTTTGAAAATTTTTTTAGCTAAACAATAAATTAAAAAAAAATTAAGCTCGAAATTGGTGCCTTTAATTTCAAATCCCCCTAAATTTCACCAGCAATTACAAAACTCATAAAAACGTTTTTTTTTGTTAAAAAAATAAAATTAGAAAAAAATATATGAGCCAAAAAACTCGGTGACAAACTCACTACCAAAAAGATTGATAAGAAATTATTTTTGCGAACATACAAACATCGACCCCCATTTCCTTAAACCATAAAAAAATTAGAACTAGCTCATTTGTACCCAATTAAAAATTTATTTATTATTGATAATTGCTCCGTCTTCACTTGATTTATAGACTTCATAATGTGAAAATCCTTTTTCTTGAATACCTTTACAGTACAGGCATTTACACAAAGGATTTCCACATTTTTATGATATTTGGGTTCAAACCAGAAAATTCAGAACTAACTGGATTTACTGTTACTTTGTTTCATGTAACATTAATGATGACTTCAAGCTTCTTAACGGTATACAACATTTTACACCCACAACCCCATTAAGGGGGGTAATTAACACAAAGAAAACATTTCAGAACATCTTATCCCTTTACGCAATAAACTTGTACATAATTAATATGTATTATATAATATAATTTATATTTTGTTGTTTCTTGAGACATTTAATATTATAATGTTTCTATTAAAAAGTAGTATTTATTGACGTTTCGGGTTTTCAATTTTCAAAAGTGAGAATAAAATAATAATACAGTTGTGAAAAGTTGGTTCGAAAAGCAATTTGGTAAATCTGGCCTCAGTTTCGCAAACCACTAGAAAAATTTTCGAAGGGGCGCTCAGATGCCTTGAAAAACCTGAACTTAACCGTCAAAAATAACACAAAATTTTGTATTTCTTATGTCCATGTTTTCTAAATAAACAAAAAATGCTGCAAAACACTGCAATAACCTAATTGTGAATAAATCTGGCTTTAATTATGCGTAACTGAGGCCAGATTTACCAAATTGCTTTTCGAACCAACTTTTCACAACTGTTTTATTATTTTATTCTCAATTTTGAAAATGGGAAACCCGAAACGTCAATAAATACTATTTTTTAATAGAAACATTATAATATAATTTACATTGCTCAACCTGAGATTCTCAAATTTTTTCAACAATGCGCGTGAATTATAATAAAATACTGCAAAATTAACCCTTTTTGTTTTTTTTGGTTAATTCGTGGTAAGCTTGATATTTTAAGTAAATTAGCTAAACGATTTGATTGGAAAATCAGGCGTATTGAGATCATTTTGTTACCAAATTTTTATGAACAAATTTGCTCGCTCAGATTTGTATTCCGAAAACTGATGAAAATTCGTAACTGAATAATTAAAAAACACTGTTTTCGAGTTCCAGTAATTTGATTTAATATATTCACATAATATTCTCCAGAAAAGCCTTATAGAAATGAAAAATCGTTTTGCATTCCTGAAATTGGCTCAGGCCTGATAAAAAAAAGTCAAAAAATCGCATACAAAACTCGAATTATATCAAGAAAAGAAGTTGAATAGGACCTTGTGTACTCTTTTGGGGAGTCTGAGTCAGGCCTGGCAACAGCTGGCTTGATTTGTTGGCTAGAGTTTGACTTGGCTTATTAAGCCAAGCTTGGCTTGATTTTTGGTCGTTTTTTAGAATCAGCTTGTCAAATAATCTCATCAAGTCTAAGTTGTCGGTAATTTACTTAAAATATTATGAGATTGTTAAATTATGAACTTAAAAAAACATATCTTGAGAATAATAAACAAAGTATCGACATGTTGATAAATAAATTGACTTTTCACAAAGACTTTTTCCGAACACTTTCTGCGAGATCCAAAAAGGATCCTTGCTTGAAATTTAAATTTTTGAAGCCAAACTAAACTTTTGAGGCAACCAAAACTGCCAAATGGTCAGTTTCAATCCTGGTGACAAACTTGAATTTGATTTATATAAAAATAAATTGGTTTTGTACAAGTTTATAAAATTATTGACCTGAAGATTCCCATTGGTTGTACTTTTTGTCTGATAACCGACAAAAAGTTCCCAGTCTTTTTTGCCGAACCTCCCACATTGGAACTAATCATCAATTCGCTGGTTCAGTTTTCTCTATTTTAAATTTTTCTCAAAGATCCGAAAGTTTTTTTTCCCAAAAAAATTAATTACTGAAAATTGTGGAATATAAAATCACCATTTTTAAGCGCGGATGATTTGTCGTATCCGAATTAAGTGCTTACCACTTTATACTGATATCATAAATTATAAAGAACCTAGAAACAAATGGCCACAGGATCCTTATACGCCTTCTTGAGTTTGAATTTACGAGGCTTTTAACAGTGTGTCAGGCTTTTCGGGAGCCTGCTATATAACCAGCCTGATATATAACCAGCAGCGAAGACGCTGTGCAAAAATAGACAGGTGGTCTGATGTGACCTGTGTCAATTTATATTTTCTGATCTATTATTCGGAATTTAATTCAGGAGATTTATGGCTGTTTTCACCTATTTTTTTCAAGATTTTTTGTCCGAAATAAAGAGAATAACGCAGGGTTGAAGCAAAACTAACTATTTGCCGTAATAAATTGGCCTAAAGCAGCAAAAATAGAAATTTTTCTGTTAATTTGACTTAACGATAAGATAAAAAAGGCAAACTAAATAATTAACTTATATTAAGATATTTTCACAGTAGTATAAAATTTACATTGAAAACTAATCGAATTATAGATTTTGATTATTATAATGTAAACCAATCAAAATCTAGCTAAAGGTTTAAATTCGAGAAGTTAAAAAATTTAATCCCAATTTGAATAAATATTTTTACAGTTTTGATGTTTTCAGAAAATGGCAAAAACATAAATTCCGGCCATTTTTCTGTCTTTTCGAATGACGAAAAAAGCAAAACTTGATAATCATATGTATATAAATATGAACATTCATGTATATTCATAATTGTTATAAAAACACATTCAAAACGTTGCTGATCTATTCTGATTGGCATACATTTCGACCAATTATAATCAAGGCCAGACTTCAAAAATTTTGAATACCTTGATATTTTTAATTTGACGTTTAAACAAGCTTTTAAAATTCTATCATGTCCCGGACATAGTAATCGTAACGATCCGATCGATTTGAAAAAAAACATTTTTGGTACCCAACTTGATCACATGACTCTATTTAGTACTCGAAAAATTGCCTGAAGGATCCGTTTTCACTTGAGGTATGGTAATTTACACACTATGAACTTACACCAACTAACCATTTATGGAAACCCCCTGTTGACCAATGAGAGCACCGGATTTCACTTTTCGACCAATTAGAACTTCGAAAAGGGGTTTCCATAAATGGTTAGTTAGTGTACATTTTTTTGTTGAAAGCTCTCGATAAAAGTTTGGCTTCAAAGTTAGTCAGTAATTAAGAAGTAACTATACTTTTTACTTTTTAAAATTTCTGATCAACCTTGCAATGAGTCTGACATTGTAATGATAAAATTTATTATCTCTAATATTATCATTTATTATTATATAAAAATTTTTTTATATATTTCTTTTTATTGTCTGCAAAGTTCTTTGTAAAAATCCTCTTTTTCTTTCTTTTCCTTTCATAAAGTAAATAATACTTTTTATATTTTTTCTTCTGTAATACATCTTCTGTAAACTTATCCTGAAAAATGTAAATTTTTTTTTCCTTTTCTTCGGAAAACTGCCAAACAAAAATACTCAAATAAAATATGAAACAAGAAAAAAAAATGATCTGCAAAAGCGTAAAAAATGACGAAACATTTAAAAAAATTATGAAATGTTATAAATTTTGAACAGAAATTTTTTGCGCAGTATAACAATTTTTTATTATACTTTGAAAATTGATTAAGCCTCCGAGTCATATAGCCTTTTGAAAGGCTAAAGCCGCTTTAAATCAGCCAAAAATGATGGAAAAATGATCGCAGAAACTTTTCCTTATTAAACATTTCAAAATTCAAGAATGTGAATCTAAAAATATTTCCTANTTTTGACCGTTAAAAAGTCGCTCGACAGAAAAATTAAATAAATTTAATGGTGGTTGAGACCAGTTTTTTAATGCTATCGTATTAATAAAAAAAATAAATTTTAAAAATTTGTTTGTTTAAATTCTTAGACACCTTCAATTAGCAAAACGCGCGTTTTATCTGAGTGTTCTTTTTGAAGAGATGATTTATAAACGTAAAAAAATATAATCTGAAAAAATGTGATTCAACAAGTTAAGTGCATTAGACCTTTAATTTTAAAAGAAACTGTTTTAAATCCACCTGATAATCATTTTTCATACCGGTCAATTTTAAAAAAGTATCTCTGATTTAACCCAAAATTCATAATTATTTCACACCCACGTTGTAGCTTCTCGCCAAAAGCGGGGTACCAGATTGAGATTGACTTCGAGATTGATTAAGATTTCAAAATTACTAATTCGAAATTCGGAATATAAACATATTTCCACAAGTTATTTATACTCAAGGATTAACGCTGATTGTTAATGATTTAATTTGTTAACGGATGTTACTTTTCCGACATCTCGGTGGTGAGATCCGCGACAAAATAAATATAAGGAAATAAGATAAACATCTCAGTTTTGACCGCTTGCTGTCAATGATGTTACAGTACTCCCTTAATTATAACAGGTTTCTGATATGTAATTTTATACGGAATTGTATCGATTATCGTATCAAAAAAAGTCGGTAAATTTGACAGTATCGGATAACTTCCGGATTCAGATCAGCTTTAACTTTTCGAATGTCAGCGATATGCCATCGATTTATTCCTTACGGATCGTCGTCTAATAGTAATAAAACTCATCATTGCATATCCCCTTAGGAAGTAGATTTAAATTCTGGTTTGGTCTAGTACATTATGTACGTTAGTTGGTACCAATGTACTAGACCAAATCATAATTTAACAATCAACTTCCTAGGAGATATTCCCTTTAAGACAATCGAAAAGTTTTGGAAATACAGATCCGATCCAGTTTAATTTGACCCGCCATTACGTATGGAAACGATCCATTCGATTTGTCTTGTGAAACTTACTTGTTATGGGTGCCACCATATAGATGGGATTCCGGCAATTAATTCTTTTGGTTATTTGTGCAGTAACCTTGTTGCTTTCATGGAGTGGTTCGGGCACATAAAATAAATTAACAAAAGTTTCACAGTTTTGAAGTCATTTTTGAGATGTGAACGACCGTCGAATTCAAGTTGGAAAACATCTCTAAATTTTAAATATTTTTTGCACAATTCTACTTAGTTGACCTTAATTTTTAGCAATGCTTCCATAAGCAATAAAATTGATCAATTTTAATCTCTGTTTCTCAAACCGAAAAATGAGTGTTAGAATGTGTCTTTCAAACAAACATATTTTTTTGAAATTATTCAAAAATTATGTCAAGCTCATTTAAGGAAAGCTTTTACAAATGCTCCCTGTGGAGCTGATTTATATTTTTTGATTTCACAGTTGACTTAAATTTCTTGTTTTTTTTCTGCAGTAGTTAAAGTAAATGTGCGTCTTTAAAAATTTTTATAGCGGGACAATAAATTAAAAAAATTAGATCAAATTTGGTGCCTAAAAAAATAAAATATAGAAAAAATATGATGAGCCAAAAACTCGGTGACAAACTCACTACAAAAGATTGATAAGAAATTATTTTTGCGAAACATTAAAAACATCGACCCCATTTCCTTAACCATAAAAAATTAGAACTAGCTCATTTGTACCCAATTTAAAAATTTTATTTATTATTGATAATTTGCTCCGTCTTACTTGATTTATAGACTTTCATTAATGTGAAAATCCTTTTTCTATTGAATACCTTTACAGTACAGATTTACACAAAGGATTTCCAACATTTTTTATTGATATTTGGGTTTCAAACCAGAAAATTCAGAACGAACGGATTCACTGTTACTTTGTTTCACTGTAACATTAATGATGACTCAAGCTTCTTAACGGATCAAACATTGTACACCCACACCATCAAGGGGGTAATTAACCAAAGAAAACATTTCAAACATCTTATCCCTTTACGCAATAAACTGTGTACATAATTAATATTGTATTATATATATAATTTATATTTTGTTGTTTCTTTGAGACATTTAATATTAATAATGTTCTTTAAAAAGTAGTATCTATTGACGTTTCGGGTTTTCAATTTTCAAAATGAGAATAAAAGAATAATACAGTTGTGAAAAAGTTTGTCGAAAAGCAATTGGTGTAAATCTGGCCTCAGTTTCGCAACCACTAGAAAATTTTCGAGGGGCGCTCAGAGAGGCCTTGAAAAACCTGAACTTACCGTTCAAAATAACACAAATTTGATTTCTTATGTTCCATGTTTTCTATAAAACAAAATGCGGCCAAACACTTTGCCAATAATATTGTGAATATCTGCTTTTAATTATGCGTTAACTGAGGCCAGACTTCTCCTCTCTCGAACCAACTTTTTCACAACTTGTATTATTATTTTATTCTCACTTTTGAAAATGGAAAACCCGAAACGTCAATAAATACTATTTTTTTTTTTTTTTGGGATAAAAACATTATATATATTTACATTCTCAACCTGAGATTCTCAAATTTTTTCAACAATGGCGCGAGTGAATTATTAATAAAATACTGCAAGAATTAACCCTTTTTGTGTTTTTTGGTTAATTCGTGGTAAGGCTTGTATTTTTAAGTAAATTGCCTTAAACGATTCTTGATTGGAAAATCAGGGCTATTGAGATCATTTTTGTTACCAAGTTTTTGAACAAAGTTTGCCCGCTCCAGATTTGGTATTCCGAAACTTGGGGGATGGGGGAAAAAAAATTCGTAACTGAATAACTTAAAAAAACACTGTTTTCGATGTTCCAGTAATATTGATTTAATATATTCACATTAAAATTCTCCAAAAAAGGCCTTAATAGAGAAATGAAAATCGTTTTGCATTCCTGAAATTGGCTCCAGGCCTGATAAAAAAAAGTCAAAAAATCGGCATACAAAACTCGAATTATATCAAGAGAAGAAGTTGATAGGACCTATTGTGTCTCTTTTGAGGAGTCTGAGTCAGCCTGGCAACGCTGGCATTGATTTGGTGGCTAGAGTATTGATTGGCTTTCTCTTAGCCAAGCTTGGCTTGATTTTTGTGTCGTTTTTTTTAGAATCAGCTGTCAAATAATCTCATCAAGTCTAAGCTTATGGGTAATTTACTTAAAATATTTATGAGATTGTTTAAATTATGACACTTAAAAAACATGATCTGAGAATATAAACCAAGTATCGACATGTTGATAAATAAATTGACTTTTCACAAAACTTTTTTCGACACTTTCTTGCGAGAATCCAAAAAGGATCCTTGCTTGAAATTTAAATTTTTGAAGCCAAACTAAACTTTGAGGCAACCAAAACTGCCAATGGTCAGTTTTAATCCTGGTGACAACTTGAATTGATTTATATAAAATAAATTGGTTTTATGTACATGTTCTTTAAGTTTATAAAATTATTTGACTGAAGATTCCCATTGGTGTACTTTTTGTCTGATAACCGACAAAAATTCCCAGTCTTTTTTGCCGAACTCCCACATTGGAAATAATCATCAAATTCGCTGGTTCAGTTTTCTCTATTTTAAATTTTCTCAAAGATCGCCAAAGTTTTTTTCCAAAAAAATTACATTACTGAAAATTGTGGAATATTAAAATCACCATTTTTAAGCGCGATGTTTGTCGTGTATCCGAATTTAAGTGCTTACCACTTTATATGATATCAAAATTATAAAGAACCTAGAAACAAAATGGCCACAGGCTCCTTATACGCCTTCTTGAGTTTGAATTTACGAGGCTTTTAACAGTGTGTCAGGCTTTTTCGGGAGCCTGCTTATTAACCAGCCTGATATATAACCAGACAGCGGAAGAAGCTGTGCAAAAATAGAACAGTGGTCTGATGTGACCTGTCCAATTTTAATTATTTTCTGATCTATTATTCGGAATTTTAATTCAGGAGATTTATGGCTGTTTTACCTATTTTTTCAAGATTTTTTGTCCGAAATAAAGAGAATAACGCAGTTGAAGCAAAACTAACTATTGCGTAATAAATTGAGCCTAAAGAGCAAAAATATGAAATTTTTCTGTTAATTTGACTTAACGATAAGATAAAAAAGAGCAAACTAAATAATTAACTTATATTAAGATATTTTTCACAGTAGTATAAAATTTACATTGAAAACTAAATCGAATTATAGATTATTGATTATTATAATGTAAACCAATCAAAATCTAGCTAAAGGTTTAAATCGAGAAGTTAAAAAATTTAATCCCAATTTGAATAAATATTTTTACAGTTTTGATTGTTTCAGAAATATGGCAAAAAACATAAATCCGGCGCATTTTTCTGTCTTTTCGAATGAACGAAAAAAGCAAAACTTGATAATCATGATATAAATATAAATAGAACATCATGTATTCATAATTGTTATAAAAAAACACATTAAAACGTTGCTGTCTATTCTGATTGGCATACATTTCGACCAATTATAATCGAGGCCAGACTCAAAAATTTTGAATACCTTGATATTTTTAATTTGGTTAAACAAGCTTTTAAAATATCATGTCCCGGACATAGTAATCGTCACGATCCGATCGATTGAAATAACAATTTTGGTACCACTATACATGATCACAGATGATCTCTCGTGGTAATTTACACACTATGAACTTACACCAACTAACCATTTATGAACCCCTGTGACCAATGAGAGCACCGGATTTCATTTTCGACCAATTAGAACTTCGAAAAGGGTTTCCACAAATTGTTAGTTAGTGTAATTTTTTTGTTGAAAAGCTCTCGATAAAGTTTGGCTTCCAAGTTAGTCAGTAATAAAGAATAACTATACTTTTTACTTTTAAAAATTCTGATCAACCTTTGCAATTGAGTCTGACATTGCAATGATAAATTATCATCTCTAATATTATCATTTATATTATATTCTAAATTTATTTTTATATATTTCTTTTATGTCTGCAAATTCTTTGTAAATCCTTCTTTTCTTTTTTTTTTTTAGTAAATAATAACTTTTATATTTTCTCTGTAATACATCTTCTATAAACTTATCCTGAAAAATGTTAAAAATCTTTTTTCCTTCTCTTCGAAAACTGCCAAACAAAAATACTCAAATAAAATATGAAACAAGAAAAAATGATCTGCAAAGTAGCTAAAAATGACGAAACAATTTAAACATTTAAAAAAATTATGAAATGTTATAAATTTTGAACAGAAATTTTTTGCGCAGTATAACAATTTTTTATTATACTTTGAAAATTGATTAAGCCTCCGAGTCATATAGCCTTTTGAAAGGCTAAAGCCGCTTTAAATCAGCCAAAAATGATGGAAAAATGATCGCAGAAACTTTTCCTTATTAAACATTTCAAAATTCAAGAATGTGAATCTAAAAATATTTCCTAAAATGTTTTGGATACTAGGTTCCAATTTTATGACAAACTGATTGAAAGGCGATTTTTCGCTTAAGTTTTAGTTTCGAAGAAATACTTTTTGATTCAAATTTCGAATTAAAATTTCAGATAAGCCAGTTTTTTGGAAAGTGTTTGAGTACAATTTGCAAGCAAAATAAGCCCTCTGGACATATCAGGAGAAAAAATATTTTTTGAGGAGTGAAATTTCAAAATATCTTATTTCGATATAAGTATAGATAAAATTATATGTTTTGAAAAGATATATTATTTGTGAAAATCATGCCAGAGTGCTACTCTCATGCCATATTTGCCTTGATATTGTGATAATAATCAAATAATTTCATGTTATCGAGACAACTAACAATTTTTTCCTAAAAAACGTCATTTTTTCATAAATATTTTGAACTTATTTTAAAATATTTTTTGATAACCAACAGATATAGTCAATCAGATAAAAGTTATGAGTAAAACAGAGCACTGCGCAGTTATTCAGATAAACATACATTTCCTGGAGCCTACCATGAAGTAGTATCACGTAGTTTAATTAATCTTGCTTTTCAAACGTTTTTTTTCTAGAATTAAACATAAAATTTCTAGAATATGAAATTTTTCTTGAAAATTTGACTCTTCAACTTGATGATTAAGGAAAAATTGAAAGTTTATCTATAAGAGTTTTCTGTAAACAACGCTCAAAGTATAGCCTCCGGAAAAGCTATTATGCCTCGGCGGAACTTTTTTTATATGCTTCGGAGGGTTAAGATTCAAAAATTGTCTAGCCAAGATTTCTAATAAATGAAAATAAAAACAAAGTCACCATTCAGTGTTTCTTAACCCGGTCGATAGTGCCGACTCGGCACTGGTCTACCCGACTTACTAGGAACTCTCGCTCACAAAAAAAAGGTTATATACTTGTTGACGTCTACCAGGACACACAGTCTTTATTTTAAGCTATTTCACTTTATCCATACCTCAACCCGTCAAGTCCACTACTTTTCCCAACCGTGAAAACAATTTTTTATTCCAAAAAGAAGATCAAACAACTCATCTATCTATTCCTAGAATTAATAGAGATATTTGTTTCGGGATATTTTTAAATCTCAAGGTATTTTATGTGCGGCACTAAAATTTGAAATTTCTGGCTCCTCAATTTAAACAAAATTACAGTGTATTTTAAAATTTATTTTTTATCCTTAGAACCAAACCCACAGAATGATAGCCGATTTTTACTTAGGGTTTTTAACTGATAAAATTCACCAAATGACGATTTTTAAACGCCGCTTTACACCAAAGCGTGCATTTTCTATTCTAATTAATAATTAATTTCTTTAAAACGACCGACTGATTCTAGAAAAAATAAATTATTTAGGTTTTCTCACATGACAATACTGAAAGCCTGATAATGTCATGACATGTCAACTCGAAAAATGAAAATTATTTCTACACGTAGTTTCACGACCTCACCCACTGTAATTAATGAGTTAAATCAGAAGAAACATATGGGCGATATCAAACAGCTAATAGCTATTTTGGCCCATGATTCATTGCTAAACTCCATTGGATTCATTGCGATGAAGGTTTTCACCCTAAAAAAATACTCTGAAGAAACCAATAAGATGCCATTTAATTTGTTTTGTTAGGTCACAGTTAAGGAGGTAACCGACGTAGGTCTATAACTCGAGATCTACACATGCTACGAAGCTAATTATTGCGGCATTCAAAATTTTGTTGTCGATTTAATTCCAAAAAAAAAATTCGGACAAAAATTTTTTTTCAGAAATTTCGAATTCTCTCCCAGTATTTTATGCTGTCTGTTTTGAACTGCTGAATCAAAAACTATAATTTTTCTTGCATTGGGTAGCCAAGATTTCAAAATCTATAGAAAAATTTCAGAGAAAAATTGGAAAATTAATCAAAAAAATGGGAAATCTGGCGTATCAGAGGAAATCGAAACTTTGAACGACTCACATAAGAAAACCAAATGAGATATTTTAAAACAAATGCCATATTAACCTGTAGCACACAATTTCTAATAAGTGCTTTAAAAAAATCGGATATCAGTGCAGCACTGACAGTGCTCCAAATGAAATTGAATAAGTGCTTAATACACCGAAAACAGCCAATTTAACATGTAATTTTAGTTCGATAACAAATAGACCGAAAATTACATTTCCAATTCTATATTACTCTTGAATAACAGTTAATATATTAATAGTGGCGTTAGAAAATAAAAATTTTGACATTAATTCTCTAAATAAAATGATACGAATTACGTCAGAAACCGGGTTTTTCAACCAGTATCACGACCGGTACGATCATACAAAAAACTTTTAAATACATTTTTTGAAAATTTTAGACAAATATTAACTATATTTCAGCATTTCAGTATCGTCAGGCTGTCTGTTGGAACAGGGCTGATGTTCAAAAAAAGTAAAACGCGTCGGTTACTGCGTTAAGTTATATTTTTTTAGTTTGGGTTGCTCACGGGAAATCTATATTGATAAGTTAATTTGAACATTTCAGAAGTTTTTCTGGAAACTTTTGAAACGGTGCTTCATTAATTATTTTCGATTGAAAATTTTTCGTCATTGATTTTGAAAAAAATATTAAGACTTATCCTAAAGTTTTTCATAATTAAGTTAGATTTGTATTGAGACTTAACGTTAGAAACATGTCTTTTGAATTTCTAGGCATGACTTTCTTGCGGTCAGACAAAATTTTAAAAAGTTTGAGGACATTTTTAGGTTTTTCCCAAAACTTACCAAATGTTTTAATAAACTTAATAAGATTTTTTCTGTAAACTGTCTTCTGATATATAATAATAAGTAAGACTTTGAATGCACTGTATGGTTGAAATTTTACTAGATGATGAATTTGCTGTTTATACTGATTAAATGGTTCATTTATATTATATGGAGCTCCTCCTTTTAAAATTTTTTGAAAGGTGCAAATTTGAACTCTAATTCACAACAATCAGCTTCATAATTGACAAACTTTTGTTCAGAAATGAGTTCAGAATCGTGAAAGTTCAAATTTAAAATTGTTTCGATGTTTTTAGTTCTACTTGATGATAATTAGTTTTTGTGCCATATTTTATGAACTCTAGTATAGATCAGACCTCGGCAAGCCATAGGTATTTGTCTGGCTTGGCTTGACCCGACAAAAAATTTCGTTGGCTTGGCCAGGCAAAAAATTGTTGGCTTGACAGGACCAAAATATTCGTTGGCTTGACAGCACGAAAAAAATTTGTTTGCTTGGCTTCACTATCTAAGGCGAAAATTATGAAAATAATTAAAAAAAAACTCGGGGCATGTGAAAAGATCAAATCAGATCGATACTTTGCAAAAAATCAAATAGTTATATTAGACAACAAATAAGGATCAAATAAGACCTTTAGATATTGAAAAAAAATTTGAGAAGTGCAAATTATCAAGAATTTTTCTTCCAAAAATTGAAAATTTTACTTGAGTCAAAATCTCTCTGGCTTGACTAGACTCAAGCCAAGCCAGTGGGTGCCGACGTCTGATATAGATTATTAATCTTTTTCTGTTAAGCCGAAACGTAAATAAAAAGGAACTTATGTCAACATAAGAATTGTAAGTCTTAAATTGAAATTAATATCAGCTTGTTTTTTCGATTTTTTTTATATATATCGAAAATGATCCCTTCTGCGCCTTTTACACCAGTAGGCGTTAGTGACCAATGAAATAGCGGGATTTTTGAATTAAATCGACAATCAAGTATTCTGATTGGACACTGGCTCATAGTTACGCCTACTGGTGTAAAAGGCGCAGTAGAGATCAATTTCGATATCTTTAACGGTTAAACGGAAAACTGGTCTGCGTCTACGATATCACCTAAAATTTTGTCATTTTGTCCTTATTTTTCAAAATCATTATCATGTTATAATTTTCAAGCTTATAAAACAACTTATTTTTCAAAAAATTTCTCAAGCCATCTAACAAATATAAAATTTAATTTTGAGCTAAAAAAGATTAAACCTTTTTTTGTGAAAAAGAGGTGCTTAAAGATATTTTCGAAGAACAATTGTTTTATAAACTTGAAGGCGGTTTCCACCACAAAAAATACGAACAATGACATATTCTCCCTATTGTCCTTATAGACGCACAGTAGTAATTTTTATCCGTCATGGATTTTTTTTCAATTTTAATTGATATATGAAAGTTCAGAATACGCTATACTATTTTTCGTAAACTAGTAAATTGATATTACATGACAGCTATCAAAATAAATAACAATTTATTTGTTATAAAACAAAAAATAATTAAGCGAATCAATTTCAACATTTTAATTCTTGTCGGAAATCCGTTTTTTTGTATAAACTATTTTGTGTACTGAAACACGCAAGTTATGAACTGTTAACATTTCGATTTGTTACTTTGATGTTTCACCTTTCAATAAACTGTGATCTAGAAATAAGAATTTGATCCTACGAAATTATAGAAAAAAGTATTTTTACTGGTTTTGTTGAAAAATAACGGGTGAAAAATGGCTGTTTTCAAAATTAAACGTAAATTAGTAACTGCAAAATGTTAATTTGGATATAAAATAAATTCAATGAAGCTAGCAGCCTGTAAAAATCGAAATTACAAGTCCGATAATTATTTAAAGTTTTAATGATTATATTAGTTGCTTTTTTCCAAGGCGACATGCTTTATTCAACTTATTTTATTTTAAATTAATATTATTTCAGTCCTATGCATAGATGTGTTACATTTCGAAGGAAATGTTTCGTTTTGAACTATGGCTTGTTTGACAAAAAATGTGGCTGATCGCTGGCCAATCACTCCGCGCGCTTTGAAAGTATTGATGACCGCTTACTGAGAAAAAAAACATACTTTATCTATTACGGTACTTCCGGACTCCGGAGCCTTTTATGCCATTTGAAGATTTTGGTACTTGGTGTCATTTTTATTGCCTAAAATGAAAAAATACTAACACCAAGTACCCATATTTGAAAATGGCATTAAAGACCCAGCAAGTATGGTTATAGATATGATATTGCAATTTATTATTGGAAAAATTCTCGATTTCTATTCAGCGGTAATTTTTTTGCAAACTGAATGTCATTTGCTCTTTTCCCAATCTCATTTTTTTCATAAATGCTTGTTTTTGAATTCATGGTGCAAAATTTACATGGTTTCTTTATATATTTGTTGCGCTAACTGTGGGAAATATTCGGATTCATTTGCAATCTAGGAACAGCCTTAATAAACTCAACAAGTGCTGAATGTATACCGTAATCTCCAATGTGATAAATCTACCAGGGTCTGGGTTTTCAAAACTCAACAAGTGCTAAATTTATACCGTAATTTTCAAACCGATAAATCTTGAAAGGGAACATTTTAATTGATTCTCTGGTTATAATGATGACGTCATACAGCACATTTGTCATAATTAACAGTTGGAATTTCCAAATAAAATGAAATTTACATTTATTATTTATAGTATGTCATATTTTTATCTTATTTTTGCGGGAACTAAACTGCGTCAATCAAAACGTCTAAATGCAGAAAAACGTAGGTTTTTTACAAATTTGATATCTCATTCAGGAGCAAAAATGTGACAAACTGTTATTCACTTCATGGAATATATTTCTCTAATCAGATATATTCTACATTGCGATCTCTTGTTCCTCCGATACGCGTTCGCGTATGACCCTTTTTTAAAGCGGTTATTAGTCAACCGCGCAACAGTGGGACTTAACATCCTAATCTTTGAAATGATATTACCTCAGGTGGTTAATTTTATGTTAAAAATTAAACTGTGTAAAGTCTTATCTAAAAACTATTTGGGAAATTCAAGCAAGATGTATTTTTAAATGAACGATAAATTGTTGATCCTTTTTTTTCAATTTTTTGCTTTGATAAGTTGCACTTCAACACTTAATGAACCAACCATTTCCGAAGAAAAATTAACAATTTTAAAAATAAACATTTTGTATATTTTTTTTCACTGCTGATTTCTGCCTACACATTTTTATCGGAAACATAGGCATTTAAAGAAACCGGTCAAAAATGTTAAATACATTAAAAAGAGCAATAAAAACTCGAGATAAAAAAACGAACATTCAATACAAATAATGAACCACAATAAATAAAAAAAATTAAAAATGTTCCACAGTGATTCGGTTAATACTAACAATCGCTTTTTCGGTTCAAACAAGTCTTCAGTCCCAATTTCTCCATCATCCATCTTTCCCCCTTGTTGGTCTCTATCCGATCTCACAGTCGCTAACGTGAGCGCTGGCCTATCTTAATTAAAATAAAAAACACAAAAAATATAAATCTACACAAGCAAAAACCGAGAGAAACCCGAAAGATTCAGAAGTGTGTGATTCAGAAAAAAGGAGCAAAAAATGTTTGGAAATAAGGTTCGAGAGAACTGATTCATTATAAATTGAAAAAATTGATGCGTGTTGACTGAGCGAATTTCTAATTGACACAATGGTATGTGTTCTTTAGCCTGGGAGAAACAAAAGATTTTTCCCTCCTCTTTTTTTTGTTATCTGGCGTCTGTATTTTAACAGGTACACGAGAGTTAATATTTTAAACTTATTTTCTTTCTCTTTTTAGCCCTGGGAATGGGGAAAATCAGGGCTCTTCGCAAATGGGCTCTTTTTATGCATTTTGGCGCTTCAATAAAACACAGTTCTAAAACTATATTGAGAAGAGTTAAATAATTGATTTTTTGCAGCAAAGTCAATGAAACTTTATTTGCGGTCTTGACAGCAATTTATCAGGTAATTTCGGAAAAATCTTGCCGAAACTTTTTTTATGAGGCGAAGAAAAACCGTGGTTGATTGGTCAGAAATATATTTATTTTTTCTGAGGTGCGCTGGATGAAACGTGCTACTTTTTTCGGGGGCACTATCTAGACGAACACTGTATTTAATTTTAGCTTGAAAACAACTGTTCATACCGGATACTCTGGAACCCCGATTGATAAAAACCATTTTCAAAATACAAATAATTTTTTTTAGAAATGCATGTTTTTCTGATTTATTGTTCTAGAATAATGAGTGTTAAACCAAATATTTGAATTAAATAACTGTTGTGAGAAGTTGACAATTTTCCAAATTTGCGATGTACTTTTTGTTATTTTACTTATTAATCATTTTAGAAAAAATACTGGAAAGATTGAAGAAACTTTTTGAAATTATCACTAATGAAATTAATTTTTAACACAATTTAAAAATATTGAAACCAAACGATTAAATAACATCAGTTTTCATGTTTTTTATACATGTACAATATTTTTTGCCTTAGGTGAACTTTTGATTAATTATATATGATTATCATATAATTTCGTATAATTTCATATAATTTATATATCCCTTTAACGAATTCATCCTAGTTTAGGTTCGCTTTTTGACATGCACATCATTTTTGCGTCATATTTATTGTATTTGATAACATATGAAAAATCCCCAAAAAATAAAATCTCGACAAATTTATCATGAAAAATTCTAATTTTTTGTATAAACTACCGGACAGACAATCCGCAAAATCATTTTTTGGATTTTAAATATTTTATCAAATACGTTAAATATGACTTAAAATGATGTGCAGGTTTAAAAGCGAACCTAAATCAGGATAGGTTCGCTATAGGAATATTATGACTTGGATCCAATTCATATAATTTAAGGTTATATCTTGCCAATAAAATTTATTTAAAGCACGATTAGATTTTGATCCGATTTATTTTGAGCAAAATTTTGATTTATGTACTGCCATCAATTATTTATGATATGGCGGTTTTTAGATGATGAATTATGTTAAATAATTTATACTTTTATAATCGAAATACATGTACATCAAATTCTGAAGATAACCCGTTTTATCACATTTTTATAAATTTCAGTTTTATAAATTTCCAAAAAAATTCACTGTTCTTAATTGAAATTTCCTTAGTCTGTAGAAAAATTCTGAAATTTTATTTATTTATTATCAATTTTCAAAAGTAACTTTAAGAGACTCAGTTAACTTATTATATTTTTTTTTGCTATGAATTCATAAATACTTGGGAAGCCTACAATCTCCTTCAACACACTATTGGACACAATATACACAAGTGTAAGGCATTGGCCTCCGGGCAGGCCCGCACTTGAATTATTGATGACATTGACCGATTTTAACTTTTCACTCGTCGGTAAGTTGGGAGTCTTTTTACTAAACGTGTCTGAGTTTCATTAACCAGACTGAGAACTGTTCATAAGATCGCAAAAGAATCAATTTGAACTCCTAGTAACAAAATGTGCTTCTGAATAATCCATATTTCATAATATCAGCATGCAGCAAAGTCTGTGCACCATAGTTAGGGTCATATCCGGGAGCTTTACGGAATGTGAAATTTGAAAAAAACACGATCCCGAGCATAAATGTTTTAACGAGACAGCTTGTGATCAGAATGTGAGTTCTTAAAAAAAAAAAATTTACATAGCAGTTGGCTCTAAGCATATAAAAATTTGTGTTCTCAAATTTAAAGCACTGTTTGTCTAAAACGATAAACTATCGTATAAACAGTTTTCTGAAATAAACTTCCTCGTCATTAAGGATGTCCAAATTGATATGGGCTCGCCCAAAAAGCTACAAATGCAATTTTGAGAATTAAACAGCGAATTTTTCAACCAATTTTGACGAAAAAATACCAAAAATCACATGACACATTTACGTCCTCCATTTGAAGATGCTAATTTTTCTATATTTTACTAACAGCATGTCACATTTTTGCTTCCTACGTTACTTTTTTTTCTGAAGATAACCTCCACCGACCAAAACGTTTGGAGTAACAAACACGAAGAGGTTTCACAAATTCAAATGCTCATTTACCAATCAGCGCTGTCAATCAGGTTTCAGCAAAAATCTTGGATAGCGAGCAAAAATGTGCAATACTGTATTTCAAAAAGCAAGAATCGTGGAAATTGAGAATATCTTTAATTTAAAAAAAACTTTTTTATCTATAATGTTTTATCGAAGTGACAATTTTCGGTCGAAAAATGTTTTTGGTAGATTTTCGGTTCGAGTTATTCCAAAAACATAAATTGTTTAATTGCATACAGATTTTCTTTTAATTATAACTGTGGTTTCTGTCTACAAAGACGCTCCCTATAAGGACAATTTGGGGAAAATTAGCTAAGGACATTTTGAGATAATCTCACCTGTCTTTATAGACATAAACGACAGAAGAATTTTTTTCGCCACCTTATTTTTTACACCAAACGACGAAAAAAAAATCTACCAGACATTCTTTATAATATTCTGTCTACTAGCAAAAAGATATCTTGCTCCTCAGTGAAAAGGCCCTCGGTTATATTTTCATGGGACCTGCGGTAAAACAATAAACTGGCAAATCAGAAAACCACGTTCCCAAGAGTCATTCCCATCCACTCATCAAGTTTGAACCAAAATAAATTATTAATATAATAATTAATAAATCAACATCAAATTAGGATGAAAAGTGTGACATCCTGTCTCGTGAGAGCATCTTGAGCAGTAATGCAACTAAGTAGGGGTTTGAAAGAATAATATTAAATTATGATGCATAATTTATGTAACAAAAATGATGGGTCAAAAATTATGACTCATAATTCACCTTTCATGACCTCCTGTCATAAACTTTTTTCGATCTGAGTTGGAACAAATTCGAAGAATTTTGGCGATCCAGACTGTAATTTTCCAAAAATTTAAAATGTCGTTCAAATTACTGTCAAAGTTGCCTATGCGGAAGTTTTAATGTCTTTCTCAGTTTTTTGGGCTAAAACCGACGCTTTTTTCAAATTTGAAAATTTTTGTGCGTCTGATAATTTTCCAAAACGTCCGCTCTGACAGTATATTGGGAAAACCAATATTTTGACCAGTTAACTTCATGGTAAAAAACACATCTCTTCCGATATATTTATTATAAATTCATGGCCAAATTTACACGATTTGGCAAGAATATAGTCAAAAATACTTCAAAATTCTAGAATTTATCCTGTATCTGATGATCAAAAATTATCAACTCGGATATACTAGGACCGAGAACTGGAATTTCGAAAACATTACCTCGTCAAAAACAGTTTACTATGTTAACATAAATAATGCTTTCAGTCGACGACTTATTTTTCGAAATTTACTGGTCAGTTTATTATTTTACATCTTTCTTGGAAAATTTTTTAGGGAATTGCATGGTAAGGTGGTAACAGCTTAATAAATTTTGCTTCACAAAGAAAATTTATGGGGTTTATTGTAAAGAATTACAAATAAAAAACTTTAGAAAAGAAAATATTTTCCTATAATGACATGCAACCCTGGTTCAAAATTAAAAACCCGTTTTTTGACATTGCCGACCATTAAAGCTTGACATTTAATATTTTTCGGGGAAAATTTTAAGCTTAAGGGGATTGTGGGTGCTTCCAGGCAAGTGTGGGGAGAAAAAGCCCTTTTAGAAACTCAAATATCTTTTGTGAGAATTAAGTGGACATCTAGACATTAATTGCAATTGCAGTTCGTAACCTTGAATGGATTAAAGTGATAAATTTCTAGAAAAATATGTTAACAGTGAGCGTTAAATGCATAAACTTATTGCTGGATTTCTCTCCATTGAAGTTTAACTGTCCATATCCACCGATCCTCAAAATAATTAATTATGCTGAATATTTGTCCAGAAAATCTTTACAATAAAGTCTAATATTCTTTTTATTCATTCTTAATTACAGGATATTTTCTTGAAAATTCAATGCTTTAGTTAAATATAGGCAAATTGTATATTTATTTTACAGAAAAAGTTTAACTCCGCACGGGTACATGCGATTTTTTTTTCTTTTCATAGAATATTCTACGATTATTAAGGTAAAATTAAAGGACTCAAAAATTTTTCAATAATTTTTGTCAGATTCTGCATATCACTATTTTTATGCAGATTACTGCGCGCCAATTATCATGATTAGAGTAAAATTTTGAATATTGAAAAAGGAGCAATAATTGTAACAAATGCTTTCATTTAGTGGAATTTTTTGCTATGATTATTATTTTTTGTAATTTGAGACTATCCTATGTCTGGAATTGTAAATAAATTAATAATTTTTTCAAGCAAATCCGATGTTCTAGAACTAGTTATTCAATAGTAAAAAACTTTTTTTTGCTTCCGATCAATTTCTCAGGTGCTCGGAATCCGAGCCTCGGATACAAGAAAAACAATACTGAATTTGAGACCGTGGTTGGAAATAACTACTGCACCCACAACCCCCTTATGGGAGTGAGCGTCGATATCTCAGCTTCACGTATGATACTTTGTGATACACCTATTTTGTAGAGAATTTTCTGCCAAGTTTTTTCACTTATAAGATTTTTTTCGGTTTTGAGATTTTTCAAAGAAAAGTCGCGGTTTTTCGGGGTTGAAAATTAAAGGTTAAATTAAGGCCCTTAATTAAACCTTTAATTTCAACTCCCGAAAAACCGACTTTTCTTGAAAAAATCGCAAAACCAAAAAAAAATCTTATAAGTGAAAAAACTTGGCAGAAAATTCTCTACAAAATAGGTGTATCAAAAAGTATCCTACGTGAAGCTGAGATATCGACGCCCACTCCCTTAATTTAAGGGTCACGATAATTGAGATTTCTTATATAACTTTTTTGATTGCCCTATTTTGTAAAGAATTTGTCACTGAGTTTTGTAACTCGTATGATTTTTTCTGAATTTTGAATTTTTTCAAATAAAGTAGGTTTTAGAACATTTATAGTTCAGAATTTCAACAAAACCTAGAAATTCACAAGTCGTTCCTGAGACTTTGGAGAAAATAATCGAAAAAGGGAGTTGATTTGAACCCCAATCTAAGCTTTGCGGTGAATTTGATGTTCAAATTGAAAATTTTCCATATCCCCTATTCACACTTTTGTTAATATCCCGGCCCTGATACGGAAACGTAGTGTGTTTTTAAGTAGTAGGGCCGGAATATTAANAAAAGTGTGAATAGAGGATATATATTTAAGCAGAAGTAGGCGTTTGCGCGAGGCTCCCAAATAAGCTGTTTTTACCACTAAAGGCAAAATTTTGAAAAGAGGCTTTCAATTGGTGATGTGCATTTATATATTCATTCTTAATTGCAAATATCAATGAAAAGTGATGAGAGATAATGAGGAGTAGGCTTTTTAGGGCTTTTAGAGATAACATTTGAGTGAATTTTGAAATATAACCTCGGAAGAGATAGAATTTCCGATGGAAAGTGTCAAAATGATTTTTTCGGAAATTTTGTCACGTGACCTTGGANTTTTTCAAATAAAGTAGGTTTTAGAACATTTATAGTTCAGAATTTCAACAAAACCTAGAAATTCACAAGTCGTTCCTGAGACTTTGGAGAAAATAATCGAAAAAGGGAGTTGATTTGAACCCCAATCTAAGCTTTGCGGTGAATTTGATGTTCAAATTGAAAATTTTCCATATCCCCTATTCACACTTTTGTTAATATCCCGGCCCTGATACGGAAACGTAGTGTGTTTTTAAGTAGTAGGGCCGGAATATTAAGAAAAGTGTGAATAGAGGATATATATTTAAGCAGAAGTAGGCGTTTGCGCGAGGCTCCCAAATAAGCTGTTTTTACCACTAAAGGCAAAATTTTGAAAAGAGGCTTTCAATTGGTGATGTGCATTTATATATTCATTCTTAATTGCAAATATCAATAAAAAGTGATGAGAGATAATGAGGAGTAGGCTTTTTAGGGCTTTTAGAGACGCCTACTGAAATTCATTTTTGAGCGTTGGTTAAATTATCAGATGCTCTGAATAGTACTGGCAACTTCCTTAAGAGTTGTACTACGTATTTGGAATAGCAATTAATTATTTCACTTGTAAATGTGTGAAAAATAGCCCAATTATCGACGCCCACTCCCTTAAGGGTATCCCTGCTCCTACATTTTCTGCAGTTATTATGTCATAAAAATGCACCAAATCAATTGTTTATGTTTTGAACGCATAAAACAACCCAAATGACAACAAAATTCTTTTTCGAAAATAACGTTTGTGTCAATTTGACCACTAAAACTTCAAAATATCGGGTTGACGTTTGTCAACTTTCTCTTCAGTGTTTCCCCAGCTTTTTGATGAGCCTAATTTCGTGAAGGTCGAATCACTTTTTTCCTGGAAATTTCTTCACGTGTCCTTGAAAAATTCATATTTTGAGTTTGGGGTCGTAATTAAACAAAAACATCTCCACAGAATTTTATTTTGTTTTGAGCTTCCCTTTGCAAACATTTGAGTGAATTTTGAAATATAACCTCGGAAGAGATAGAATTTCCGATGGAAATTGTCAAAATGATTTTTTCGGAAATTTTGTCACGTGACCTTGGAAAACTCATATTTTGAGTTTGAGGTCGAAATTGCAAAAAAACGCCCCTGTAAAGTTTCAATTTGTTTTGAACTAGCTTTTGCATAATTTTGAGCTTATTTGCAAATGTAACCTTGAAGGAGATAGATTTTTCGAGGCGTAATGTCCAAAAACAGTGGTTTTTGCATGTTCTATAAAAAATTTAGCATTTATCAACAAAAACACCCCTGTAAAGTTTTGAATACTAATTATACACGTTTTGGTTTAGGTCTCGCTTATGTGTCTGGGAGTGTATGCAGGCAAAAAAGTTTTAACACATGTTTCACGCAAGATGAAGGCTAGTTCTACAAACTGGCTAATCTGAATAATATCTCTGAAGCCGTGTTTGGCTAATATTTCATCGCGAATATGTCAAATTAGGGACCGGGATACAAATACTTTTTTGTAGATCTATCCTTGATCTTGCGACTCAAAATATCAAAAATTGTTTTGACATTAACACTTGTTGTTACAGTATCTTTACAAGGGGACATTTCCTAAACTTGTGAATCTATCTCCTCATAGGCGCTATATCGAAATTAGTTTAAATTCTCACAGAACGGCAAATAACCGACGTTTTTTTGCAATTTCAGACTTTAAAATCTATCTCCGCCGCCGATAAATTTTAAAAATAGCTCAAATTTTTACTGACTATTCCTCATAACATTCCTAAGAGATAAGCGCGAGCTTTTCTGAAATTGCTTGTTAGAATAAGAAATATGATTTTTTTGGTCAATTTCCGAAAAATGTCACGTGATGAGCCTGAAAATACCACGTAAATCAAGCTGACAATTTACTGATAAAAAAACGTTCTTATGGCATATCGAAATTTTCATTCTAAACGCGTCAAATAGGCAAATTTGTTTGAAGCTACAAAAATATTTTTTTTGTGTTTATTTGGCTTGTTTTGCACTTTAGAAACATTTGCTTTCGATTTAAGGCATTTGTCTCATACAATACCGGCAGAAAAATCAGAGTCGCATACCCTCTTAATGATAGGCAAAAGTTATCAGGTTCAAAGTTATACAAAAATGCTGATTTTTGGAAAACGGGACATAACTTTTTTTCAAATCTTTTCTGGGTAAATTTCACCACCAAAACTAAAAGTGCTACGAAAATAAATGATATCTGACCTGTTCAATTTTTGCCGTCCTACCTTATTGTAGGGTCACCAAAATAAAATTATGTAAATTCACATGTTCTGTTTTTCATATTGTTGTGTAATGCTTCAATTTTCTTTACAAATTTTGTGTTAGATAGCCAACATTTATAAGCTACTGGGAAACCTTTATCTCGTGGTTAATAACAAAGGCTAGTTTGGTACCTACAAAAACGTTCATTCAAATTAAACTTATTTGATATATGTATGTATTCAGATTGTCTTACTTTTCACTTAGGATCACGACCCTCCTATCAAATAAAGCGAAAATTATAATATAATTTATTTGACATAATTTCTCTTTCGGATCAAAATTTTCTTTCGAATTCACCTTGGCCTGTTCACAGTAGTTATTCTCAAATAATTACATTTTACCTCAAAAAGTTAGCATTTTGAGATAAGTTCATGTCGATTCACTCGAATAGTTACTCCATATTCAGAATATGTCTTTGCAAAATAGTCTATGAATAGTATATGCTGCATAGTCTATTCAGAATAGACGAGAATTTCGGAGGAATAATTAATGATTTTGGCGCAAAAATAAAATGGACTCTCAATTTTGAAACAACAATCTGAAATTTCTGAAACAAACATTCTATTCGCAAATAATTAATAAAAATGACTCAAAAAAATTAATGACGAATTTTGGAATACGATAGTCAATAACTTGTCAACGAATTTTTGGTTCTTTGACTCTAAACATAATTGTGCTCACTCACAAATTGTGAGTCACAATGGACTAGGCTTTAAAGAAAAAATATCATTCTTTTCTTGGAGCCCGTCCCTGATTGGTCAAGCAATCAGTAACCTTCAATTAGCTTTTAGGATGTTAAATTTTTGTTCAAATATTACACTTTATTAATTTATTTAATTTTACATTGTAGATTATTTAATTAATTCTGCCGTTAAAACCGCATAATTGTCTTGTTTTTATGACGGAGACCCTCTCAATATAACAAACTATTCTAATCAATTCGCAAACGAATGAAATCTGCAGGTACTTCACGATGAGAAACATTTTCATTATATTGTTTTTAAGACTTACTTGCAGGTCAGTGCAGAACCATTCGAGCCAGTTCTTTTGTGAGTTTCGCTTGGTGAGGATTCAACAGCGTCAAAAGACCGCTCAGAATTATGTTTGTGCTTTACCGAGTGTTTATTTTTTCAACGAGTTTCGATCGCCATTTTTGACAATTCCAAAAAAATTACTATTTTAATTCATTTTCCAAAAGTTCGTCTCAGGAATAGTTTAAACAGTTATTATGAGTAAAAATTGGCAAAAACAGTAGTTTAAATTATTTGATCGGACAAATTAGAGCATAATTTGTTTAATGGGGGTTATTTCTTTTTTTCTTGCAGTGTTAATTCTTTTAAAAGTGAACTTTCTTAAAGGGGTGGTCGGGCCTACAAAACCAGATTTTATACTTCTTGAAATATATGAAAATATTAAATGTGAACTTATGACAAAAATCATAGAGATCGAGACGCTTGCATTGAACAACTTTTTTTGCTACAAGTATATTTTGAAGTGCCAATAATGGTAATTAAAGGAATTCATTCTCAGGAAAGTCCTCTAGTTATTTATAAATATCAACGAAGTTTTTCTGCTATACGCACAAAATAGGCTTTTCAATGAATTCTGAAAAAAAGTTCCTGCGTAGCTAAAATTTTTGAAAAATGTAGTTGGTTTTCACGGAGAAGAACTTTGTTTTCTAGTTAACGTCTCCGAGTTTGCGAGCTTGAGCAGCATTGACTACCCCTTAAAGATTGGTGAAGGTTAAGAAATTTAAATACTTGATGTTTTGGCTTATACAACATTAAGGAATTTAGCTTAAATAATTAAGAAGAACTGAATTAGTTTATCTTAAGGCCATTGACTTCTTACACTTATTTTATAAAACTCAATAAATTAAGGAGGAGTGAATTAGTTATTTGAAAGGTCATTCACAATGGTCCATTGTGTTGTTAAACTTATTTTTATGAATAATAAAAATTTTCTTAATTTTTTTGAATTAGATTTAGGTTTTGAGAAATTATCGTTTCGAGCATATTCAAGATATTGAATCACTTATAACCATAAAAAACATAATCGATATATTTTTGTTCACCATAATGAAAATCGACTGGTTTCAAGAAGTGAACTTAATTTTGAAGTACAAAATCTTTATCGATTAAGCTAAATTTTTTAGCGAAACAAAATATTGAATTATTTGAGATCGACTAAAAATCAATTCACTTTTTATCTTCATAAGCTAAAATAAAAAAATTGAAGAAAAAGCAATCGACTATGATTCATAATTCTGTACAGGATTTTTTTTAATTCCACATGTGACAATCTACAAAGCAAACATTGCGCAATGAAATTTCTTGATAATATTTTTCATTCACTATGATATCCCAAAAGTTACTGACGACAACTCATGAGCTTCATCTGACTTTAAAA
>SCLH01000555.1:114900-137448 GCA_004367855.1 Oikopleura vanhoeffeni | reverse complement strand
TTTGAGGTCGACTAAAAATCAATTCACTTTTTATCTCCATAAGCTAAAATAAAAAAATTGAAGAAAAAGCAATCGACTATGATTCATAATTCTGTACAGGATTTTTTTTTAATTCCACATGTGACAATCTACAAAGCAAACATTGCGCAATGAAATTCCTTGATAATATTTTTCATTCACTATGATATCCCAAAAGTTACTGACGACAACTCATGAGCTTCATCTCACTTTAAAAACCGTAAACACAGCTAATGATTTCAGTTTCTTGTTGATACAACTTCGAAATTTGAGGGATTCATTCTGAGGAAAGTCCTCTAGTTATTTATAAATATTAACAAATTTTGTCTGCTATACGTACTTAGTAGAACATATTTAATTTTTTCTGTAGTGGCTTAACTGTGAGCAAGAGACTTAAGGGCCTCGGTGCATTTTGACATGGACTCTTGATGAAAAACTTTTCACTGGATTGATATATTCTTCTCAATATACCATCAAAGTTATGATACATAATCCAGGCATCTTTTGTGACTACCTCATTTTCGCATTATGGCTTTTTAAGAAAATTTTGAGTGCGAATTTAACTTTTCGAATTCGAGAAATTATGTGTTTCAAATCAACGAAAAAAATTCTACAAAATGGCTACTTTAACTTTTCGACTAGATGACCACATATTATTGATATGCTCTTTGAAAAACCGTATGACATGGTTTAGTGATTTTTGGTGAAAAATAATTAGAAATATTTTGAAAATTTTTCTTGTTCAAAAATTTTCAAACTAATTTTTTTGAAGTCCTTAGCTGAAAGTATTGGGAATTACTACTTTCACTATATTTATATATGCTTTCGTTTTGTTTCTTTGCTCTTGTTTATACTCTGAATCATACTTTTTTGAATGAAAATACGGTTTGCGCGAAATTTACTTAAGCCCTCTTTAATCAAAAATTAAATTAAAATTATTTCACCGAGACTTGCCTAATTGGTAAGCCGACCCATCGACCATGTAAAATTTAATAAATTTAACTCATGAAAATAAATATTTCTTTCGAGGTGCTAGAATTTCGTTTTTTTCGTCCTTTTTAGGGAATTTTAATTTTCGATTTTGACGTAGAAATCATATGAAATTAAATTATATAAATTTTCGATAGTGGTCAAGACAATTTTTTGAAGCTTCAAATTAATAAAAAAGAAATTTTAATGTAATTTAGACACCATGGAAGCAAGCGCGCGTTTTTTGAGTGCTTTTTCAAAAGACGATTTATAAAGTAAAAATAATCGATCTGAAAAAACAGATTATACAAAGTGAGCTTGAAAGTGGCAACTTACGTTTGAAATACTTTTTATTCGAAAATTATGAAGTGGCAAAAAGTTTCCCATGAAGACAAAAATAATTGATTAAATGCAAATCTGCCAAAATGTACCGAGGCCCTTAACTGCAGACCATTTAAATAAAAAAATGCATCAATAACGTTTCTTTGTTTATTTTTAGTAACAATTAGATTAAAAGTTTACGAAATTTAAACTCCCTGGTATCCAAAATGACCAAAATTGAAATCGGTGTTCATATTATCTTTTGATAATCATATCTGGTCATTTCCAGTCATATTAAATCTCGCATTTCGTAATAATTTGAAAAAAATCTTGAAAATTTTCACAATTTTTTCAAATAATTCAGAATGGCTTCTAAGGATTTTTAGTACCTACCTTTAATGTAGGGCTTCACGGCTGACACCTAACTCGCGTTGGTTAATTAAAAAGAGCCTGTCTTATTATCAATAATCAACCTTAATATCAATAAGACAATCACTGATAAGAGTCTTATCATAAGACATAATATAACTTTTGCCTTCAGCTATTTTTGTCCTTTTAGGATATCCTTTTCCTAACGGAACTCAATTTCAAAAACGTGTACTATCTGTAAAGCGCGTGTTCGATTCCCACTAATGTTGTCTTACTGATTGTCTTGAGTATAATTATAGGCAGGGGTGCTTGATATGAGAGTGTGTAATTACTCAAGCAATCCCTTAGACAACATCAGTGGGTTTCGAACACGCGCTATAGCGATAGTACACGTTTTTGAGATCGAGTTACGTTGGGAAAAGAATAAACAATAGATCGTAAAGTTTATTTTTTCAATTTTGAAAATGAATCTGAGATACTCTTCAAATTTTTCTCCAAATATACCCTGTCTCAATTTCGACAGTTTTTTCTACTAAGTATTTTGTGGTGTTTAAAGACACCCAAAAGGAGTTAGCACGCTATATGGCCTGTCTACTGCAGATGCTTACGTTACACTGGTCAATGAATTCGCATTATTCATGCTATCGTTTTTGACGCAAAATAATAGTTAAAAATATTGATCGCATTTCATAAAAGCACTGATGTGCATGAATTTATAATGCTGTGCGTGTCTTTTTAATTTATTATCAAAACTTCTCAAACCAAAGTTGATTGTGTATATATGGATTAAAGGCCCTAAACCGACAGTTCCTGACTTTTTAAAAAATTCTGAATCCGAGCATTTTATTGGTTGGGCGGTCCGAATCTGACCAATGAAATCGGCCTATTTTGCAATCTAGAGTTTTGATTGGCTGCAAGTATCCCGCGTTGTTTGTGTTATTCAAATAGTCACAATCTGTCAACTGAGGGCTCCTAATCCACATTAGAGATCTACAAGAAACCAAGCGCAACGATTAACAAAATCAACTTTTTGAGTCAAAGAAACCTTCACAAAAACAATTCCAGCTGTACGAACCAGGGTTGTAAATCCAAATCTTTTGCTTGAACCTACGCAAAAGCTATGACTTTTACAACCTGAAACGAACAACGTGATCATTTTTGTAAATTGATCACAAAATCTGCAAACTAATATTTTATAATTGGTTCATAAGTAGAATAATTTTGTGTGAAATCGTGATAAATATTTTTTTGTTTTACGAAAGCCAACTGAAAAAGCCTCCGAAAATTTATCAGAGACGAATTTTATCTTTTATAAATAGTTTGTGTGACTCTTTTAGTCTTTCGTAAATTAGAATTTTCAATTTCAAACAAAAAACTGCTCGGAAAAACTCACTGTCTAAGAAATTATTAAAAAAATTTTGCAATCACTAAAAATTTCGCGAATTTTTAGATTTATTTAAAACACTCTATCATACGCCTCCGCATATAGTCGTCGGCTTTAAATTTCTGTTTTGGAGGCGGCTTCACATCACCAAATGCATGGTTCTCGAAGTTACCATAGGATCGTTGCCTGTTAAACGGATAGAAATTACATGGTTCAAAATTTATAATATACAAATATTATAATAAACAAGTTTGATAAATAATTAGTTATTATTAATAAATGATGAATTTGAAATCATTATTTTGAAATCAGCCCAAGATTATTGAACGCGAGCCATAAAATAACGGCCCGAGATGTATAAAATCTCCAGCCAAAACTCAAAACTTGAAAAAATATCTCACATAAGGACTTTCTAATAATTTGATTTGAAAATCGTTTAAAATTTTACAGAAATAACCTCAAGTAGCGTCGGTTAGAAAAGTGATTTGTCGAGACTTGGGGTGATTTTATGCCAGATTTTAAGCGTTTTGTATGCAAGCGTGTTTTTGAATCACGTCAAAGCTCAACGCCACGTGAAACTAACACGAAAGTAAAATAAAAATATATTATTTAATTTGAAGGCGAAAATAAAAATTATTTATAAAAAAATCTAAAAATACTGCGTCGATGAACGTATCAACATTTTTCTTTTACCATTTGTTGTGCGTTTAGGAACTAAAATTGATTCTCCAAGAAATGATCAATATTTTCAACGCTTTGTCCTTGAAGTACGCTAGAAATTCTCTACAAAGAAGTTTTAAAAATATAACTTTTATTTATTCTGGATTAGGAATTATAAAACTATGAAGTATTCTTCTGTCGTGAGAGAAATCAATGTATATGGATTCTATGGGAATAATTTATAATTAAAATGAAAAAAACAAATTTGTACACGACACAATAATCTCTAACGGCAGATCATTAACTCCTGGTTACGCAGTTCAATAAGTTGAGATATTATATCTGTATAAAAAATCTGATGTTTTTTTTATGAAACGTTTATTCTTAATGAGAAAAAACTTGGAACTTTAAGGGTGGCAAAGTTCATTTTGAATATTTTTCCTCTAATTTTCACCAGACTTATGTGTACAAAAAATATACGATAGTCAAGGTCTTGCATGTCTCAAGTTCGGTGATCAGAAGACTTCAAAAACCGCAAATGAAGACTTATTTATTCAATAACTACATAATAAATCAATAACTTTGATTTAATAACTACAATGTAGTTACTACATATGCGATTTATATTATTGTTTTTCAAAAAATTTGAGCTCCGACAAAGCCTGGATCCGGCCAAACCGATTTTTTCTAGCCGATCTTGTTCGATAAAATTTAAATGTTATAAAAAAAATTACTACAAAAATCAGCTCTGCTGGATTAAACTTTCTGCGTGTTTATATTTTTCCACAACTAATTTTTAATGTCGGATGTGTATCAATTGACAAACATAAGTCTTCATTTACGGTCTTCGAAGTATCCTAGTCATCAAACTAGAGATGTGAGGACTATCATGATTGTGAACTTTTGGTCAAATAAGTCTAGTCAAAAATTTTAAAAATCTTTTGACGGAACTGTACTCCTTTAGGTATGATGGTTCTCACTATTTCTGCAGTTATTAGGTCATAAAAATGCACCAAATCAATCGTTTATGTTTCAAAAGCACAAAACAACCCCAAATAATAACAAAAAAATTTTCGAAATTTTTGAGTTTTTTCGATTTTTTTCTGAGTATTTTTTCAAAATTAAGTACAAAATAACGTATGTTTCAATTTGACACTTAAACTTCAAAATTCGGCTTGACGTGAGCCAACTTTCTCTTCAGTGTTTTCCCAGCTTTCTTTTGAGCCTAGCTTTCGAAAAAAATCGAAAAAAATCGAAGCAAATTTTTTTTCGGAAATTTTCTCACGTGACTTTGAAAAATTCATATTTTGACTTGGGGTCGAAATTGAAAAAAACGGCTCCTCAGAAGATTCAATTTGTTTCGAGCTACCGTTTGCAAAAATTTGAGTGAATTTTGAAATTTAACCTGGGAGGAGATAGATTATCCGATGAACAAAGTCAAATAAACGGTGGTTTATCGCATATTCTAGAAATATTATAGAACTTATCGACAAAATCGCTCCTCAGAAGTTAAAATACTAATATACAGATCATGTTAAAATTTAGCGTTTATTTCAAAATAAGTTTTGAGAGGAGATATATTCTTCCGTTTGACTTAGGTCTCCCTGTCTCGCTTATGTGTCTGGGACGTGTATGCATGCAAAAAATGACACATGTTTTACGCAAGATGAAGGCTAGTTCTACAAACTGGCTAATCTGAATAATATCCTGGAAGCCCTGTTTGGCTAATATTTCATCGAGAATATGTTAAATTAGGAACCACCATACCCTTAAGTTAAAACTTTTTTCTCTGGACAAGTCTATTGTTTAACATTATGGATAGCTTGAACTTTGTCAGACCTATAAACCCTATTTTTTCTAGAATATGTAGAAAATCACCAGTCCATTAATTTTTTTTTAAGCTAGCTCATACAGATACGAACAATTGACTCGGTCATTTTCTTGAATTTCAACCTAAAACTCGAAATATGATTTTTTTCAGGACCCAAGAGAAAAATTTCGAAAAAATTCTTCGATATTTTTGAAAGTAAGCTCAAAAAAAAGCTACAAAAACACTGATCAGAAAGTTGGCTTACGTCAAAGTGATTTTGAAGTTTTAGGGGTTAAATTGAAGCAAACGTCATTTTTGAACTTTATTTTGAAAAAAATACTAAGAAAAAAATCGAAACACGCGAAATTTTTTTTTGATAATTTGGTCGGTAGAACACTTTGTAATTACACCAAATCAATTTGGAACATTTTTAAAGCCCCGAAGACGTCATAAAACCAGCGACCAGTATCCCTTAAGCGCCAAAATAGAAGTGATTCCCATAAAGTTAAACTTGTGAATCATCATTAATGACAATTTTGGAACTTTCTGATTTCTGAGAGAAAATGTTTTCAGCCAACTCAATACAGTTTCTGGAGCACTGTAGCTGACAGAAACTGGGGAAATATATTTTATTTGAAAATCGACGGCGTCAAAGACAAATCTGAGTTTAATTATGTGTCAGGTGTTATCGAAACAATGTCAAAGTAAGTTTGTCAAAAACTTGTTAAACTCGGGACCTTACTGCTCAACACTTTATTGTCTTTTAGTTGTCTCGTACTAGGGTGTCGAAGGTCAAAAATAATTGTTTCATTTTATTAATATCGAGATAAGGCTGCAAAATTTGGAAAAATAAAAAAACTTTTAGAAATGTACGCATTCAACAGTTTTTGATTTGACATAAAATGATCATTGCAAATTTTTTTATGACATTTACACCCTAGCTTGAACTCCTTTGACAGAAAACCTATTTAACAAAAACCAAGATCTTAAATTAAATTTAAGCCATTATGAAATTTTTTTGATTTTTCAACTGTTTTTTAAATGATTTCCGTTTTATGCATTTTTGAGATATCGAATGATCTAAAGATAAATCCATGGAAATTATTATCGATTTTTTTTGTTGACCACTATGAAAATCGACTTTTTAAAAGCATGCTTAGTGGTCTTACGTCTTCATAAAAAATCTCCATCGATTAGAAAAAAGGTTCCACTTTTTTTGCAATTAGTCGAATCTTTGAGGTGGACTGAAAATCAACTCGCGTTCATTCTTGAGTCTTATGGATGAATCAAATTAGGATGTTTATATTAAACATTCGACTAAGTAAGTCATTTATTCACAGGTTCGTGCCGGCTTCCGATTCTAGGACAAAAAACGGCAAAGAAAATTTTCCCTATTCATTTTCTCGTCAATTGATATTTTGGGGGATAATGATAAATTTTCGTCAAAAAAATTTTAATCATGTTTTCAGGCAAAATTGTAGAAAAAAGTTTCGCAAAGATAAATGACAGGCCGAACGCATCCAATTGCGTAACCAAGTCTTGGTTACCAATAATTTTTATTAAAATTTATTTTGGTTGTATTCAGATTAAGTTATTTCAACTTTAATGATCAAAACAAAATGTTTAAAGAAATTATTTTTTTTAAATAAGAATAATTTTAATACAAATTCGTTAGTTAATAGCAAAATAAACAGAAAATGGTCCAGTTTGAATTTTCCAGTTTGTCGATACCTGATTGCTACAAGGTCATTAAATATTTCAAGATCAAGAAATATTTTCCTAAAACTCACAATTTTACTATTTTAAAATGTTTTTGTTCATACTGACTATGGCTGGCAGAGGATAAAATTATTCATAATTAAAACAAAAATTAAAATATCGAATTATTTCATAAAAACCCTGGTTACAAGATCTCAAGTTCAAAAATTATTTTAAACCTTCAAGTTCTCATTCAGCACCTCATTAATTCATCTGTTATAAAAAGAACATATGATACATATTGGCTATCAGGAAACGAATTGCGTACAACGTCAACGCTCAAAAACCTGACTAGACTGTCAAGATATTGATATATGTGTTCATAAATATAGAAACTAATGGTGTTTTCAACCTTGTTAAATTGTCAAAAACATCCTTAAATACATTTTGCATTTATATTTTTACCTTACGGAGTAATTTGGAGACAAAATTAAGACTACGTATATCGACTGAAACAAAAATGACTTTGGAAACTTCATAAATACAAAAGTATGCTTAGGCAGTAACCGACGCCATTTCGTGATTTTCAAACGTCTGTCAGGAGCTGAATAAAATTCCAGTGATTTTCTTGTTGTGACACCTACGAATTATTTGTCTGAATTTTTTCAAAAAAAGTAACCGGAAGTTTTTTGTATGATCGTACCGGTCGTATTACCGGTCCAAAAATTCAATTTTTGCCGTTTTTCATAAAGAAATGATTTTTCGAGATGACATCAGAATTTTTCACTTTTTTGTGTAGTATGCTTAATTCAAAAACTTCGGAACTAAATGAAGCCAGAAATTTGAAATTTTGTCTTATTCCATTTTTTTTTCAATAAAAAACGGCTCAAAATGGGTGTTTTTGAAGATACTTTGCTTTCTTGGTTAAATTTTGCAAATTTTGCTCAAAACAGTTAGTTAAAAAAAGCACTTTTAGGAATCAGTTTTTGCCGGAACTAAATAAGTGGGTTTTTCGATATCTCTTTCGGTACTAATGCGACGCGCTCAAAGTTGGAACCTTAAAAAACTGAAATAAATATTTTAAATATTTTTCTTAATAAAATTTTGTTTTCAGATTTATATACTCCTAGTTCTTTGCAAACAAATGAAATTGTTTTGAGATCGGTTCAATCAATAAAATGAGACTAATATCAACATTTTGTTGAATTTGATAACAAAATCAATATTTTAGCGGAATACTGTTGTTAATGTATTTAATCTATTTAATGACCTCTTATTTGATAATTAAACTATTGAAAGTGAATGAAAGACATATGGCTAGTTGAATAAAAATAATACTAGAAAAAGTCAGAAAGTTTTGAAAACATTTTCGAATTTTTTTTTTCATTCAAGATTAATTCACAGCAACAATGTGCAAGCAAAATTAGATTCAACGGATAAATTCTTTTTAAGATACAGTAAAGTGAATGAAAATAATACTTCGTAAAAATACGAAATTTATGAAATTTTTACATCGAAAAAAAATTTTTTGGAATGAAATCGATATCAAAAATGAGAATGCAGCAAAAATAACTTTTTCTCATGTCTGAGTTTCGAATATAGCGTCCGTCGTTACCCTTATTTTATTAATCTAAAAAAAAATCAAAAAAAAATTTCGAAGTTTTTTTTTATTCAAGATTGAATTCACAGGCAAAATGTGCAAGAAAAATTAGATTCAACGGATAAATACTTTCAAAAGATACAGTAAGTGAATGAAAATAATACTTCGTAAAAATACGAAATTTATGAATTTTTTTACATCGAAATATTTTTTGGAATGAAATGATATCAAAATGAGAATGCAGCTAAAATAACTTTTCTATGTCTGAGTCCCGAGATATAGCGTCCGTCGGTTACTCCCTTAACTGCAAAAACATTCCAAAATTCTAAAATTTTACATTCAATCTAATAACTTAATGTTTGTTCTCTAGATTGACGGTTTATCGTGTGAAGTATGTAAATAAATTTATCGGGAACAACAATCTCGTAAAAATCGAGGAAACCGACACATGATTGGTCGATAAATTTTTGATTAGCTCATTTGCTCAATTGCGACAGTCTTCCCCGGATTTTCTCCAACACAAAATTAACATTCTGTGTTAATCTTTGTTTCATTTTGAGACTCTATAATAAGCATTCTTTTTCAAATAATAAGATTTGTATTGAGAATAAACTGCTTTTCGAGAAGATTTATGCAATAATTTTAGCAACAAAGTAATTTTGCAACGATGAATCTCGAATAAATTTCAAAATCAAAGACCAGCTACAGTATGAAAAAGGAACATACTGTATTCTAATAAAGCAAAATTTATGAATTTCGTTAAAAATTCACTGATTAGGTTTTTTCATTTCAACCAGCTTGCCCAGAGCTGGTAAATGTTATAATAATGATTTATTAATAATAATTTTATAAGATCAAAAGGACCAAAAATTAATAAACAAACTAAACAATATTTTTTTAGGCTTTTTTTGCATTTTTTTCTTAATAGAAAAATAAGAGTGATTAATACTGCAAAAATATCGAAATCGGTTGATTTGAAAATTATTTAATTTTTTGAAAGTAAAAAACAGTCTTATTTTGAAATTTCTCATTTATAACACCAATGTGCATGAAAAATGCAAACTTTCTTAATTTTTTTTGTACTTTTTCTGAAATTTCTTTAATAACTGAAGTTCATTGTTGAAATTTGTAATACTCAAATCTTTGATAATGTAATAAAAACGAAACGTTAGATGATACAATATGAAAACAATGTTATAATGTTAAAATATTATACATGTGCTGTCTAGAATCTACTTTATGGATTTTTATCTTTTCTGCGGTCAGGAAGCCCGATTACAATGATGCTGAACGCGTTTCAACCGGGTATTGGGCAAATTTGATAGTTAAAAATGGCTTCTCTACGCATATCATAAATCCAGGAAGAAGATCCATTTTTAGTTAATGATACTTAAATTTTGGCTTGATTACTAAAATATCACTAAAAATGGGCACTTTTCTCGTATTTAAGATGTAGTGAAAAATAATCAAGTGATAGTAGGAAAGGCGTTGCCAGCGACGCGGTGCGTGATATGTTGGTTAACTGTATGCGATGTTTTTTGGAATGTGATATTAAACAAATCTGTTTATTATGATTGATGTTTGACCCAAATCAGCCTCGATCCAATATACTGTAAGCAAAATACCTTTTTTCGAATCAAAATCTTAGATTCGACGTGTTTTGTGTATAAATTCCCGTCAAATCTAATATAATATTTCGAAATGCATATATTTGTTCAGTTTTTATTGTTTCGAAGTTTATGCAACATCAATCATATCCGAATTATTTAAAGATCGCACCAAAAATTATCATTTATATACGAACATATTGAAAATCCGGCCTAGTCGTATAAATTTATCACTACGTCACAAATAGAGAAATCCAGTTATTTCATTGGTCACTTTTCGACAATCAAGTCATTTCATTGGTCACTTTACCCAATGTGTTTTAGCTTTTGGGGTGTTCCCCGAGGAGATTCACGCTTAACCAATCAGAGCTTAACTTGGTTAGTTAATTTAAGGGGCGTTTCAATCTCCCCGGGGAACACCCCAAAAGCTAAAACACATTCGGTATATTCTTGTGACGTAGTGATAAATTTATACAACTAGTCAGGATTTTTTATATTTACATACCACTCAACACGGCGATGGCAAGGCCTTCCCGTCTTTTTCTAGATTATTTTCTTCTATATTAGCACTGGCATGGCGACAAAATTGACTAACTTAAAACCAACTATTGGAAATAAGTTCAATTTTATCTGCTCAAAATCTTCTCGAACTGCGTTTAAGGGTATCCCGGTCCCTAAATTGACATATTCTCGATAAAATATTAGCCAAACAGAGATTCAAGGATATAATTCAGATTAGCCAGTTTGTAGAACTAGCCTTCATCTTGCGTAAAACATGTGTCAAAACTTTTTTGCATGACCACACTCCTTCACACATAAACGGCACAAGAGCCACCTAAGCCAAATCGCAAAATCTATCTCCTCCCAGGTTTTATTTTGAAATTAACCCAAATTTGAACATAACCTGTATAATTAGTATTTGAAACTTCTGAGGAGCGCTTTTGTCGATAAGTGCTATATTCATTCCAGAATATGTAAAAAACCGGTCCAAAATACCGGTTTTNTTTTTGGAATGTGATATTAAATAAATCTGTTTATTATGATTAATGTTTGACCCAAATCAGCCTCGATCCAATATAATGTAAGCAAAAACCTTTTTTCGAATCAAAATCTTAGATTCGACGTGTTTTGTGTATAAATTCCCGTCAAATCTAATATGATAATTCGAAATGCATATATTTGTTCAGTTTTTATTGTTTCGAAGTTTATGCAACATCAATCATATTAGAATTATTTTAAGATCGCACCAAAAATTATCATATATACGAACATATTGAAAATCCGGCCTAGTCGTATAAATTTATCACTACGTCACAAATAGAGAAATCCAGTAATTTCATTGGTCACTTCTCGAGAATCTTGTCATCTCATTGGTTACTTTATATTCTTGTGACGTAGTGATAAATTTATACAACTAGTCAGGATTTTTGATATTTACATATCACTCAACACTGCGATGGCAAGGCCTTCCCGTCTATTTCTAGATTATTTTCTTCTATATTATCACTGGCATGGCGACAAAATTGACTAACTTAAAACCAACTATTTGAAATAAGTTCAATTTTATCTGCTCAAAATCTTCTCGAACTGCGTTTAAATACTAATCTGATAATTTGAATTTATAAATGAACCAAAACTTCGCAAGAACTGTCAAAAACTTAAAGTTGGAAATCATAGCAATTTCTAAATGACCGTTATAATTCAATTTTCTCAGTATAATAGTACAGAATTCTTATTAATCTTGAAACATTATTAATTTTTTTAATTTCTTTGTTAAATTTATGAATTATTTTGATGTTTGATCAACCGCTCGGTTGAAATAAAAAAAAATTAATGGTCACATTTTATAATTTACCTAAACTCTCTCTAATGCACTGAAAATGATAACTAAGCTATCAAACTATTTTCAGAAAATTTTTTTGCATAAACCAGCGCAATCAATCACTGATTTGGTCACAAAATCATTGCCTCAAAAACTACATGATAACTTAGAAAACTGATTTTTCTCATACGAATTATTTTCAGTTTTTTTAATTTATTTAAATGTTCTCACCAAAATATCAAATCAGTTAAATCGCTTTGAATAAGACTGAAAACATGCATTTTAGCCGAAAATAAATAAAATTTCATTTAAAGCAAATTTATCAAAATAATTTACTAATTAATTCTTTGAAATTTTACTTCGAATTTGTTCGCCAAATTTATCAAGTCACCTTAATGTTTATGAATTCGCAAAACAGTCATTTTCAAAAAGATTTTTCCTACTCTGCGAAGTGGTCACCTGCAAAAAAAAACAAAAAAAATAGTTAGATTAAATATAGCGTGCGAAATTCAACAAAAGGTTTTTGCTCACTTTTATTTTTTGTCCTTATTTCCAAATATTGTTGACTCAATTTTTTCTCTTCAATTAGATAGAAAAAATGTTTCAAAAAAAAAGTAGTAATTTTAATTTTCTGACGAAATGTGAAGTAGGATATCTGTGGGAATTCGGAACTTTAGGATTTAGCTGGTTTTCAACGCCCTTATAACGAATTTATAACGTTTCTAACTATCAGGAACATATCATATAAGCTATCAACCGGAAGCTAAGTATTTGATGACAGTTCATTAATATCATTTGTTATCATGACTTAACAAGTTGGTAAGACTTTGTGGGGCTACTTTTTGATACATAAAATATATTGTATATTTAAGGTATAACTAGCATGTCCACCATTTGATTTTGACCCAAAAATTTTAAAAGATATGATATTACACCATCTATACCAAAAAACTGGTGGTAACTAAGTTCACCGATGCGGTCAATTTGATAATAAAATAATTTTATTAGGATAAAACGGGAATATTTTTTTTATCTTTGGGAGTCAAACATTCATAATTTTCAAAAATTTTACTTTTTTTACGAAAATTGTGTTTACAAATTGTGTATTTCACTATGAAGTAGCGGTCATTCAAAAATTACTAATTCGGCAAATGCTTTGAAATAATTAAATACCGAAAATGCGAAAAATCCCTATATTTTGATCACATGACGCCCAATTTTTTTTTACAATATTTTACTCCATTTGGTATTTTATTTGCCCTCGAGAAATTTCAGAACAACAGTATTGTGACAATACATCCAGTATTTCTTTAGGTCGATTTTAATGGTGGACATGCTTTATAATAACTTTTGCTATATCCCTTTAACACCTTTTTGATGATTTGAGAGATGTAGGCTGAAAAGAAGAGAAACGCGGCCTCATGAGTGGCTAGAAGGGGTCTCAGGAGTGTTAGGATTGGCTCCCCCAACCTACATCTCTCAAATCATCAAAAAGGTGTCAAAGGGATATATAACTTTTTATACACACAGCTCCCTTAATTATCATTAGTCTGAACAAAGGATATAAGGGCAGGCTACCAAAAAGGGCTTTCGGTGTACACCACTTATAAGCAAATCACTTGTGATATTTGCGTCAAATTTTAACCATTGAGTCTAATTTTCATCTTAAAAAAACAAATTTGTAAAACGATAAAATTCTATGTCTGATCAGAAATTTGATGCTCGAAAAATTTGAATCTGATTAAGAGATTTTTAAGAGATTTTAAAATCGAAGGCGTTTGCTGAAAAACATTAATAAGGGTAGGTTTGAATACATTTTCAAAAATTGAGATAACAAATTTTAAGGATTTCATAATAATTCAATAATTTATAATGAGGAACATTGCCCATCCAGGACTTTTACAGCGATTGCAGCTAAAACTTTATCACCATTTCCTTTCAATACACGTTTTCTGAGAAAATTTGGTCAGGTGACCGACTTGAAGGTTAAAATGTTCATCTTGAAATTCAAGCTTTGACGATTTTCACAGATTTTACAACTGAAATTTCGGAATTTGCGAAATATAATTTATATTCACAAGTGTCATCAAAAATTTTCAAACATAAGAATCATAATTAACCTTAGAAATTTTGTGTTTATTTTTGAATTTTACGTTTTTCACAATCAAACCTTGTCAAAAGGCTGACAAACATGCCGATTTCACATCAAAGATTGTAATCCAAATTTTTTTCATCAAAAAATCTTGATTTATAGGTTCTTTAATACCGATTTTTTGAACTGTTGGTTATTGACATGGCAAACAATCAACGTTTTATTCTTTCAAAAAAACTTTAAAATAAAAATAAGTCATAATTTTGCTCTGGTCGAAAAAAGATGTTAATTTCTTTGTTATTTTTAAGTAAAGAAAAATGGCGAAAGTTTACAATGTAAGTGAAATTTTATTAATTTAATACAAAAGTACATTTATTTAAAATTTTCAGGAAGTTTTTGACATCAAAAAACTTATTCTACGTAAAAAACAACAAAAATTATTTCTTATTTCTAACAAAATATTATATTTTTACATCGACTAGCAAAATTGTTTGAGCCACTTTTAAAATTGGCCCCAAATTGGCTCAATATTTCATTGAGAACCTCTTAAAAGTATGTTTAACCAATTTTTTGAACTTTTCCGTTACCAAAATTATTATCACTCTGCAATTGACGACAAACAATTGAAACGTTTTCTCGAGTCGTTTTAAATTTTTTTCAATTAAATTTATACTATAAATGGATTGTTTTTGGTTTTAAAACTTGCCAGTTTCACACTCAGTTTGCATTTTATTCGAAATAAATTTAAGAAGTCGATAATTATTCAACGAATTGGATAAATAATAATTGTAAATATTTTTTATCAAAGTCTAAGAACTTTACCTTATCCACCTTTTTTTATCGGACTCGTTTTCACGTGACCTCTCTTTTTTTGGTCCGCTCAAAGCCATAAGAATTCGATAAGTCAACCTGTATAAATTTATTAAATTTGTTCACTTCGTTCGAAAAGCCGAAAAATGATGTTTTTGTAGATCCTTATTTGGCAATATCGTAAATTTGGACAACAAAAATATATTGTCGAAAGATATAATTAGTTTCCAAATAATATTCTTGCTCCATTTTTTTTAATTTTTTCAATGCAACCGATATTAAAAATTCAAATGCAGTAAAAACTTAATTTCGATCACTTATTGGTCTGGAGATTAAGCCTCCGTCGGTTACCTTAATAAATAGACGATCCCAAAACCTGCAAGGTTAGGTAGTTTGAGCGTGAGAGTTATCAAATCATTAACACCTTATAAAGCTTGAGCCAGAGCCGTACTTAGCCTCTATAAATATGTAATTTTTGTATTTGAAATAGAATTTATATACATGTAGAATTTTTCAAAATGTAGTTCATCGATTCAAAGCGTTGAAATTTAACAGATGAAAAAATTATTTTTTAGGTTGGTAAATTTTTCAAACTCATTATGAAATAATTTTATCGGATGTGTAAAAATTATTATATATAAATATTTTAAGAAAACGATAGTTTTCATAAAATCTGCCTCCCAATTTTCATGAAAAACCTACTATTAATTCAAAAACTTAGAAAAATATACTAATTTATCCTATGATGCCTGAGTCCCGTGAGACCTGCGGAAGTATTACACGCTGCCATTTATCCAAAACTTCCTTCTTCTGAGCGAAAATTTCTCTCAAATTATTTTTTCTCGAAATTTTCTCAGAGATTAGTTTTTATTGGTCAAAAATGTCACAATTTCGCGTCTGTATTTTTAATTTTTCCTTTTTTGCATCTAAGATTGCCTCTCTAGGATTGCGTAGCAGCGTGAGCTTTTCACATTTTGAACGTTATGACTAATCTTAACGTGAAAACTCTACTAAGAATACTGAAAATATAGATTAAGACTGAAATTAGGAACTTAAAAATACTAATTGTATGATATTCCGTGTGCTCACATTTCAGATATAACGATGAGGAGGCCTCATGGTCGTTTTTTACCAGATTTTCAGCCGACATTTTTTATATAATTCGGCTTTTGAATGCAACTTATCCGAATTCAGTCTCAGATAGCTCAAACTGAGCACAAATATCTTGTGAATGATAAAATAAAAACAATTGGTCGGAATTCGACCATCGTTTCCAATTTTTCATAGAAAAACTAATGACTAAACAATTTCAGTAATCTCAGAAAAAAAAATGGTCCGATTTTTTTTATTATTTACAAGATATTTGTGCTCAGTTTGAGCTAGCTAATAATGTAATCAGATGAGTTGTTTTCAAAAGCTGAATTATATAAATTTTTTTGGCTAAAAATCTAGTAAAAACGACAAGGAGACCCCGTAATCACCAATTCAGGTGGTCACTCTGGCTATGCATCATCCAAACTAATGTGGAATTCGCAAAATTTGTAATTTTTCATGGAAATATTCGTTTTATTTAAAAAATTCTTCGCATTCCTCTTAATAATTACACGTCAATAATTAGATTCGACGGCAAGCTTAATTGTGTTTAACCTTAACCGCGGTCGTTATTGAGCTTATAAAGTGCCTATTATGCATTTGTAAAAATTTGAAAATGGATTAAGTCTGAAATTTTCTATGAAATCTCTGAGAAAAACTAAGCAATGGAACGGAAAATGGAATGGGCATGTTCAATTTTGGCCGGCGGAAAATCATAAAAAAAAGTCTGATACAGAATCCAGAAAATTTCCACTACTCTTTATACTATGATTTTAATCGATATTCGTCAAACAGACGCGACCCTTATTTTTTGAATGCAATAACAGGTACCGTTGACTTTATTGGCATAAGATTCACATCATGTGCTGCATTTTATTCACTGGTACCAATTCATTTCAAAAAATTTAGATTTAATTCGTTTAAACAATATTTATAATTTCAAATTCAAAAATTATTTCTTGAAAAATTACTTTCTTCGTGAGCTGTGTTTCATAAGACAGATGTGCAGGTGGGTCATGAAAAATTGTAGCCGTTGCGATCAGCATATAGATTTTAATGTTTACCTTCGGATCGAAATATACGCATGTAAAGGGTAAGGATATATCTCCAATTCAGAAAATAAACTTTAAACAAAATATCGTTCAATCTGGGAACGTCAAAAAAATTCTCCAAATAAAAATAGTCGCCGGGATCGTGATGAATAAACTCCTGTATAAATGTTTTATGTCTTGAGACATTGTCTTGCCGTTTCAATCAGAAAAAATGCATGAACGGATATCCCCCTTTCACACTTTGCGGAAGATTTGGGCCCTACTACTAGATAACACAAAACGTTTACTATACAGGGCCCAAATCTTACGCAAAGTGCGGAAGGGGGATGAGTTATTGATTCTGTTAATGAATTTTTATCCAGATGAATCCTTAATGTATTTTTGTAATCATTAACTTGATAACATTTCATCACTGATACATCAAGCAAATACTTTTCAAGTACTAATCTCAATCCCCTGGCAATATATTCACCTTGGAAACATGAATTTTACGAAGAAATTGGTCATGACAGCACAAAAAATAGCTGTTGTTTTTTTTAATTCAAATCAAATCTCGAATTATCATTTTTTCAAGATCACTTGTGAAAATTTAAATAAAATTTAGTTCGATTTTTTTGTTATTTGGTTCAAAAATATATACTTACGTGGTTAGTAGGACCTCAAAGTTAAATATGATGTTAATGAAAATCTTACATTCTGAAATATAATTGAAGATCACTGATTGCTTTTCCGAAAACGATACTTTAAATTTTTGAAAATCAACAAATTTTCATAAAAATTCTAAAAACCAAGACGACATATTTTCACAACAATGTAAATGTATTCCTGAGGAATTAGGGAATGAAAATATCCACAGTATGTAACATGTTTTAAATTGTCAATTTTTTCAGAAACAAACTTAATAAATTTTGAATATTTTATGTTGGATCTTTAATTCATAAGGGGTCCCCCCGCAAACATATTAAATATACGATTAACTTTCTGCGTTTCTAAGAGGGCAAATTAAAATTCAATAGTTGCATTTCGTTATCACAATTTCTTCATGAACACTTGCCTGATTAACTTATTCCAACAAATATTTTTGAGAAAATCGAAAAATGGTCCGATTTAAACTCAACCGGAGAAGTCGTTTCAAAACGCCAAAATTATAGCGGTTAACTATTAACTATTGAGAGGCAGTTTGTTGAAAACACGAAATTTTTGTTGATATTATCCGAGTATTGTCTAGCTATTATCAATAATCGTTAAATGCGGAAAGCTATTTTCGGAACCTGTTGCCGAAATCGGACTAAAAAAGTTTATTTATTTCCCCCTTTATCACCTATTTCTCATTTATATTATCAATTTTTGATAGGCTGTCACTAACCCAACGCAATTCAATATAATTGTATGTCTGGTAACCGTTTTTTTAGGGGAAATTTTTCATGTATATTTTTCAATATTCAAAAGATTTGATTTTGAAATTGTGGTGATATTCAGCCAGCAGCTAAATTAGACTCCCAGTCAGGGGTCGGAACAATCAGATCGGTTTTCCGATCCGATCCAATTTTTTCAAAAGTCGACCGATCCGATCCAGATCCGATCCAAATTTTTTTGGAGCGAGCGATCCGATCCAGATCCGATCCAAATTTTTTTTCAGATGTGCCGACCCCTGCTCACACTAGTCGACCAGACTCTGATAGTCCAATTTAGTCTTTGTCGGACTATAACCACAATTTACGAATAAATCCTGCGCATATTTATAACGATTGATGACGGCTAAATCAAGGAAACATTCATTGGATTCAAAACACCACAAAAACTTCACTCCTGAAAAAAAACGAAGGTGTTTGAATTTTTATCGTCAAGTAGGAAAATTAAACAATCGCTACGGAAAGTGGATGTCAAGGGGCTCGTATAAAAATCCAATCCGGTAATTTGAAAGAATGGTGGATGGATGTTGTAAAATAGCCAATTTTTCTGTGTTCTAAACTGTAGCAATTTTTAATTTTTTAGGAAAATTTGAACGACAATTAAAGTTAATTTTAAACAAAAAAAAAACGAGGAATATTATACAGTGGTCATCTAGATAATCCCTCATGACAAGATAAAGCTCTTTTCTTTTGGAATATTTGGTGGGGAAATAAGCTTATTTTTTCCCCTCTTTTTGTCAAAACGTAAAAGGGGTGCTATCCTTATTATGCAGAAAAAATCATTTGATTTATAATCAAACTCTATAACTTGTCATGAGTTTGGACAGGTTATTTGAGTTTGATGCGAAATCTAATATTTTTGGGTTACGAAATTGTGATTGCACCGAGAGTTTCAATATATGTTATTTTATGAATAGATTAGGTCAATTTATTAGCTCAAGACTTCCACGTTATACGCTAAGAAAATATCGACAATTGTGACGGTATCTCAGATTCCAAACTTTTTTGACTCGAGTTTTTCTGTGTGATATCATTGTCTCAAATGTCTGTGGTTATTTTAAGCTAATTCAGAACGCAATTGGAATCCGATCATCGGATGACTCGCTTCCAAAACTCAAAATCTAACTAGTGGGACACCCTTTTTATTCCTGGAAGGCACTTTGTCACGAGCTGGCAACTTTCAAAAAATGAACTTTTGGCTCAACCGTGCGTTATGAATATTTATAAGATCAAAGTATTTGGATAGAACCTTGATTTCTTGATATCCTTTCTTTGTAAACGACTTATGATTCTTGAGTTATGCATATCTAGCAAAAATAATCCAGGTGGTGATTTTTCCATGATTAATACAGTATCTCACAGAGGACATACATTTTTAGAAATTATTTTTTCTATCTGAGATTACGACTAAAAATGCAACGAACTAATGAATTTTTCGGAATAAAATGATATTTTTCAGAAAAAAATTGATATAAGACAAGTCGTTTTAGACAACAGAATATTTTTATTAAAATTGGACTATGATCGTTAATTAGATGGAAAAAGTGTGTTTAAAAATTATATTTAATGTTTTCGCAGAAGTTGAAATGAAGTTGAACAATATTAAAAATAATTTCGCTTGATGATAAACTTCAAGATTCAGTCTTAAGGGGGTGGCATAAGTCCAGCAGATTGGTACATTTTTTCAGAGCAATATATGAAAGAAAAAAATGTGGAAATTTATTATTTTATTTTTTATCTTCAATAAAAGTGTTCATTCTTACAAACGTTTACATTTTTATTTCCTAAACATAACTAACTATAGTTAAAAATACAAAAAACCACTTTGCACTGTGCACCATTTTCCAACTCAACCCGACTATATAATTTTTTTAAAGACGATATTAATAAACTTCAGACATTNTTAGGGTTAAAATGCCGTTCAATTCATTCGAAAAGTAATTTTTTGAAAAATATTTTTTTTTTATTATTTTGAGTTTCATAAAAATCACTTGTGAAAAAATTATTCTTCGTATAGAGACTGCAGATAAAATAAACTTATATCAAAAGAATCCTCAAATACTTTCCTAAAATCTTGCCTGCTCATAATTTCGATATCATGTATCGTTTTCACACAATTAGTTTTTTAAGAAATTTTGACGAAAATCCTAAAAAAAAAGTAGGAAAAAATAACTTTCGAACGGCTCATCGTATAAAATTTTCAACAATATTTTTGGAAATAAAATTGCAAACTCTATGACATATTTGAATTGTAGGTCTGTGACAATGTCATTTCTGCGCAGTTTTGGCTCCCGAAAATTTTTTTGCCTTTAGATAGTCCAAGGGTGTGAGGGGGTTAAGGGGTGGCATAAGTCCAGCAGATTGGTACATTTTTTCAGAGCAATATATGAAAAAAACAAAATGTGGAAATTTATTTTTTTTATTTTTATCTTCAATAAAAGTGTTCATTCTTACAAGCGTTCACATTTTTATTCTCTAAGCATCACTAACTATAGTTAGAAATACATACAAACACTTTTCATTGTGCATCAATTTCCAACTTAACCCGACTATAGAACTGTTTTTAGAGACGATATTAATAAAGTTCATTTATTTTTGGGTGTACTCCGCTAATTAGTTTCCTAATAACTCTGCACAGTTGAAAATTTCTTAAATATCAAAAAAAAATTTCATGAAAAAGGGTAAAAATTGGCAAAAAGTAGAGAAAAACAGCTTTTTTTGAAATAAAAATTGATCTTAAATTGCGTTTTGATATTTAAAAATGTCCTGACTATTAAATAAAATGGCGCCTATTACACCCACCATCTTATTTAAAATTTTTCACAACCATAAAATGTTTAAATATTTAGTGCCGAATGGCACTTATCGATTGCACAGTCAAGTGTTAAAAATTTCCCACTTATTTCTTTATTCTTTTAAGGCAAATAAGTTTTAAGTGTTACCCGGGGTATACATAATGGATTTACATAAATCAACGGTCGTATATCCAGAAATATATACTATGGATTCCAATGAATCTGGTACCAACCTTTGAACTTTTTTAATTTTGTATAACCGGAATTTGAGGACAGCACGTCTCTCTGAACACTTTTGGTCAAGAAGAGTTAGCTGGTATATGAGAATTAATTGCTACAAAATTACCATTTAATTTATAACAAATACCATTTGACGTACCGCTCCTTTAAGGGGGGGCATAAACCCTGAATCCTGGAGTCAATAACTTACGAAAATAGTAATCAGTATATTTTTTCGATGCTTATAGTAGTTAGCTGAACCGATTTAATATGTTTCCAGCTTCATAAATTATTTTTATCTATTTTAGGAAAGATTTGGAGTTCGGGTTTTCATCTTTGAAATCGTAAAATTTGAAAAAAATCGAAGCATTATGAAATTTTCGCATTTTTGTCCAAATTTTTTTTGTTTTAATACTGAAATCTATCTGTGGTAAAAACCAAAAAATAGCCACTTTAACTTTTTCATGGATTCCTACATATTTCTGACCGCTGTTTGAAAAATATAAAATTTTATTTTTCATTTGACTTTTTCAGAAAACATTATGAAAATTTCCCCAAATCAAGTCCAAAATTTTTTTATTTCGTGGTTTTTTGAACCTCAAAAAAATCATGCAGAATCACATATTAAATGTTTTGGCATCTAATTAATCGCCGTATGTCAACTAATCGGTAGGGCTCGCGCGATTATCATTTTGAAACTGTTGATGAAATTTTTAACATTGACTGTGCACTGGATAGTGCCATTCGCACTGAATCTTTAGAAATTTTATGGTCTTGAATAATCCCATACTAATGGGGGTGTATGGCGGGCGGTTTTT